>JAINUV010000780.1:0-243914 GCA_020205505.1 Panax japonicus
TGGATGATCAACAATTTTATTCAAATTTTTATCAATACAATTGAGAGGTTTCTCATCTTTTGATTCTTTGAGAATTTCTAAGCTAATTTCTTAGTTTTTCTTTGAGATTCAATCTTGACTTATCATACAACATTACATAGTTGTGTGTGGCGTCATCTAACGCATCAATCGTTGATTGTACCGATTACCACTTAAGTGAGGGGTCAATGTGTCGGTGTCCATTCAACGCGTCTGCATTGCATTATCGATTGTACCAAGGTTCTCTTCTCTTTATAGGCGTTGGGTTGAGGTGTCGAGTGTTCCACCATTACAACTTGCTAGAAACGATCCGGGCGACGACTACCTCAAACAAGGCTATTGTGAATAGATTATGAGGTGCTAACCAGTGATTTAGATTAGTTAACCATTTAGCATGAATTCAAACACCTTTTAAATCTACAAATGCCATATGAATTGAGAGTACCTTTTGAGATGAATAGAGAATAATCGTTTTTATAATCACATTAATAATACAATAAACAAGAAAAAATATTGCACAACAAGTATATATGGCTGTTTCTTGCAACAGGTCATGTGTTCAAGTCTCGCCGAAGTATTTGTTACTTTTTATCCATGGGGTAAAGTTGTGATATTCTGCATCTTGCCAGACAAATACGCCAGATTAGGATTTAGGAGTTTCAGTTTTTCATCTGAGATTTTTCTTTTTCTCGTTCAGAGTTCGAGCTTGTATAATTTATTCATGAATTCTCTGTTTTGCACTCAACTTGCTGATCCGGGGATTTAGAGCATGTAAGCTGGCGTAGGTGCTCATGTTATTGCACTTGGTTTAGTAGTGTAGTAAAAATCCTTCTAGGAGCTCATCTAAGGGAAATCAGTCCTCTACTGCCTTTGATTTGGCCCTAGTCCCTGACCCTAAAATTTGATTACTTCTATTTGGTCATGACCATGAAATTTTCATGTTATAAATAAGACTTATAAATTTCATCCTAATTTTCCCTTTAATTTCATAATACATCACAATTTTAAATCTGTAACTCTAAAATCTAGGTCACTTTAATAGTCTATTTAAGTGCTAAATGAAATTTACAAAAATAATATTATAGTCAAAACAGGTGTTTAATAAATGACTACAAATATGACTTCAAAATAATGACTAATAATGATAATGGTATTTAATGAAGGCTTTGTAGATCTACAATGCTCGAAATGAATTTGTATGCCTTAAAATATTGTACTTTTTGTAATTTTTCAAGTGCAAAATTAGAATATTTACATCTAATACATGATTTGGTGGTAATTTCTGAATGGAACAACTTTATTGGTCCAGCATGTGACAGATGTTCTTAAAGCCTGTTTGCTGATACTAGTACACTTCTATTTGCCTATTATATATTAAGATAGTCAGTGTTTTTAAGGTTAGGACTTGGGAGAAAGCGGCATCTAGAGACTTGACCTTTATCTTAAATATGATTTATTAGGGAGCTTTCCAGAGACTGACACTTCAGTGATCCTCAATCTTCTTTGCGACTTCACTCAGCTCCTATCTATGAAACAGTATACTCCAGGAGATGGTAGTCATTGCTTTCTTCTTTTTTTTTTTTTGGGGGGGGAGGCACAATATTATTATATCAAGTGCAATTTCTCACGTTCACCTCCTTCAGCAATAGCTTGTTTGTATATGTGTTGATAAAGAGTTCATGGTAGAAATCCTTGTAATGTATTCTGATGAAGTTAATTACTTAATTTATGCTTTCCTATATCTGTAAACTTGTGGATGCTACAGTTGTTAGCTTTAGATAATGTTACCATGGTACTGACTTCATCCTTGTTAAGATAATGAGTAAATGTCCTAAGATAGTTTACATATACATAAAATATTCTTTGACAATCGATCTTGTTATGCGGTAAATTTTATAGAATAGGACCAAAGCATAGATATTGATCTGTGCTTTGGAACTATTCTATCAAATTTATGGTTTTGAATTGGTATGGCCAGTTTTGTTTTTATTGAAGTTTTCTGATGTTTAAAATAAAAAAAGAAAGGAATGTACGAATACAAAATGTATTCCTGATGTATGCTAGTCTTTAGAGACCATATCTTAGTTATTAGCAAATATTTGTAAGCCAGAAGCCTTTGTGAACTAGTTACAAGCAAGAATGGTAACATTTGTAGTTCTGTTTGCTGATATGCAAATCATTATATGCCTCATGAAACTTCTACTTATTGCATTTTCATGGCACTTATATTTATTTACACTGGGAAGTGCATCTTGCCAATGTGCATATTTCAGGAAATAGCTGCTCAAGGTCGGTCTTGGTCATGTGCTTTGGTATTAACAGCTTGTGCTTCAGCATTGCTCCTGTTGGTGAGATAACAACAGATTTTACAGTTTTCAGGCGGCCCTATTTTGTGAATACCAAATTAGAATCCTGAAGATCCTTATAGTCCCAGGTTTGGTACCAGATAATATCACATTTTGATGCAGCGTCAAATGTCAACACAGAAGATCTCTAAAATTTTTATAAAATTATTTTTGGTACCATTTTATGTCGCATTTTGATTTATTACAGATATATCTTCAGTTGGTGATACTCTGCTTCAAATCGCTGATTGCTTTTATTTCAGCTATGTAAATATGGTCTTGTGCGTGTTTTTTGACCAATGTTAATGGACATGCATTCTTATACTATTGCAGCATTGGTGATGGTTAGTTTAAGCATAAAGGAATTGATGTTTCAGCTTACTTTAAGAATTACTCCAGATGCTCTTATGGGTCATTCTCCTTCAAGTTGGTTCCAGAATCTAACTTTTGTGTTGCATTTTGTATTTCATAAGCCAAGTGGGGTTTTTAGAACCTGATCAATTTAAAATTTGTGCAGGCTGAAGATATAATTTTGAATGTAGGAGAAATATTGAGCTTTATCACTGATAGATGACAATTTAACTGGTTTGGTGTTGAGTTGCCCAGCCCGGCCCGTACAACATTAACTGATATCTTTGGCAACCCATAGTTTTTATTGTCTAATTCGTTGTAAATGTGAGTGACATTGATGAGTCTGGTAGGCAACTTCCTCCCCCGTCCGTCTGTGTCACCTCCTTCCTTGTTGTAGCTCTCTCTACATCAATTAAAGGCTGTCGGCTTTATACATGATGATTGATTATATTTATTTCTTTTCTTTGGTTGATTCATATATGTTGGTTGCGCTAGTTAGTTAATTGTTGGGTAAATTCATATTAATTGGAATTAATTAAGTTGATTAATTATTTTTATTTATTTAAGTTGGATAAAGTTTTGATCCATATTTTTTTTTTAAATATAAGCCCAAACCGATTAAATTATTTTTGACTCAGATTTTTTATTCCAAATTCAAAATGAAAGAAATTATATTTCTCTTCTTATATGCTCTCCTTATTATATTTACGCCGCTTGATGGGTTTAGAGAGGAGGCGACGTAGGTTAGGTGACTGTGCAAGAGGCCAAGAGGCGCGATAAAAGGGCGCACAGCCGATTTTGTACCGTATGTGATATTTTCTCTCATTCTATCTTTTCCAAATTCAATCATTGTAACACTTCCACAAATTCGATTCCTGACTCAGTTGTACACGAGTCAATTTCCATTAATTAATCATTCTGCTATTATATATATATACTAGGATAAACCCGTACCTCCGGCACTACTAATACTCGTGTAATTATTTAATACTTAAAGATGAATTTAAATAAAAAATGTGAGTTATAATGTTTAAAAAGTATATATTTGATCAAATTTTATTGTAAATAAGAAAATTTCTAATCAAGATAGACATCCCACCCCAAAAAATAAAGAAGTCAAGAATTTACCACAAATTGTATCTACATACTCATTATTTACAAATCGAGATTGGCCAGAAAAATTGAATTTGTTAAGGAAACAACTAAAGCCAACATCCACATTCACTCAACAATAAATTTGACTTAGGCCAGTTAACTAAATTTATTAAATTCGAAACATGGTTTAATTAGTAAAACTATTTTAAGCACAATACATCATACAAATATGTCCATTGAATACCAATCGCTGATACATTAACAGGTAAAAGCATTGTAGTTTTGAAATACCATAATGATACCCACTTGCTTAAAAGGTTCATGTGAACCAAATTGGTTTGGAGCTCCTTTGCCTGATTAAATAAAAATTAAAATAAAATAAGAAATTTAAAAATAATTGACCCAACCGCAAAAAAAAGGTAAATTTGGTTAAATATATACCCAAAAAAAATCATCTGGGCCATCTTCAATTTGGGCAAGGTAGTCGCTACTGCTTTTAAAAAAATTTGGCAAAACTTCGTTTAAAAATAGATATCCAGACAAATCTAAACCTGTCTATAAAACTTATAATCATCCATACAAATCCAAACCACCAAAAGAAAACCATCATTTAATACCCAAAATCATCAACACATCCAACCACCAAAATATCAAGCTAGTAGCTACTAATTTCAAGAAATTTCGGCAGAGTTTCCTTTAAAAATAGATATCCAAAAATCTAAACCTGTTTAAAAAAGCTTACAATCATCCATACATATCCAAACCACCAAAAAAAACATCATTCCATACTCGAAATCATTATAACCATGTATAATTACCCAACTTTACAAAAGCGGAGAACAAAAATACATATATGCAGAAAATAGAGAAACAACATGTTGAGCACCACCCTTTACTTTAAATCTTACACCAAATATATTTTATACAGCTTACACCAAGTATACTTCAATATATACCCGAAAATACATATAATAACATTTACCTTGTAAATCTGTCAAGTTCTACCATGTCTTCGATACATAAACCTTTGAAAAGAAAGGCTATCCATCGGCAACGTCCACGGCCAACAAATATTGTTTGTAACAAAAATTTGTTATTTATAAGAGAAATCTGTTATTTATAAGAGAAAGCAAAATGTTAGTAGTATCGGAAGAACGAAACAATTGACACGTGATTACTTGAATACGATTTAAGAATTATAAAATACACATAACCCTGTTAACTTTTCTCCACCCTCGACTTGTTGAATGAACACGTTTCCATTTAAAAATAATTGACCCAACCGCAAAAAAAAGGTAAATTTGGTTAAATATATACCCAAAAAAATCATCTGGGCCATCTTCAATTTGGGCAAGGTAGTCGCTACTGATTTTAAAAAAATTTGGCAGAACTTCGTTTAAAAATAGATATCCAGACAAATCTAAACCTGTCTATAAAACTTATAATCATCTATACAAATCCAAACCACCAAAAGAAAACCATCATTTAATACCCAAAATCATCAACACATCCAACCACCAAAATATCAAGCTAGTAGCTACTAATTTCAAGAAATTTCGGCAGAGTTTCCTTTAAAAATAGATATCCAAAAATCTAAACCTGTTTAAAAAAGCTTACAATCATCCATACATATCCAAACCACCAAAAAAAACATCATTCCATACTCGAAATCATTATAACCATGTATAATTACCCAACTTTACAAAAGCGGAGAACAAAAATACATATATGCAGAAAATAGAGAAACAACATGTTGAACACCACTCTTTACTTTAAATCTTACACAAAATATATTTTATACAGCTTACACCAAGTATACTTCAATATATACCCGAAAATACATATAATAACATTTACCTTGTAAATCTGTCAAGTTCTACCATGTCTTCGATACATAAACCTTTGAAAAAAAAGGCTATCCATCGGCAACGTCCACGGCCAACAAATATTGTTTGTAACAAAAATCTGTTATTTATAAGAGAAAGCAAAATGTTAGTAGTATCGGAAGAACGAAACAATTGACACGTGATTACTTGAATACGATTTAAGAATTATAAAATACACATAACCCTGTTAACTTTTCTCCACCCTCGACTTGTTGAATGAACACGTTTCCATTTAAAAATAATTGACCCAACCGCAAAAAAAAGGTAAATTTGGTTAAATATATACCCAAAAAAATCATCTGGGCCATCTTCAATTTGGGCAAGGTAGTCGCTACTGATTTTAAAAAAATTTGGCAGAACTTCGTTTAAAAATAGATATCCAGACAAATCTAAACCTGTCTATAAAACTTATAATCATCCATACAAATCCAAACCACCAAAAGAAAACCATCATTTAATACCCAAAATCATCAACACATCCAACCACCAAAATATCAAGCTAGTAGCTACTAATTTCAAGAAATTTCGGCAGAGTTTCCTTTAAAAATAGATATCCAAAAATCTAAACCTGTTTAAAAAAGCTTACAATCATCCATACATATCCAAACCACCAAAAAAACATCATTCCATACTCGAAATCATTATAACCATGTATAATTACCCAACTTTACAAAAGCGGAGAACAAAAATACATATATGCAGAAAATAGAGAAACAACATGTTGAGCACCACCCTTTACTTTAAATCTTACACCAAATATATTTTATACAGCTTACACCAAGTATACTTCAATATATACCCGAAAATACATATAATAACATTTACCTTGTAAATCTGTCAAGCTCTACCATGTCTTCGATACATAAACCTTTGAAAAGAAAGGCTATCCATCGGCAACGTCCACGGCCAACAAATATTGTTTGTAACAAAAATCTGTTATTTATAAGAGAAAGCAAAATGTTAGTAGTATCAGAAGAACGAAACAATTGACACGTGATTACTTGAATACGATTTAAGAATTATAAAATACACATAACCCTGTTAACTTTTCTCCACCCTCGACTTGTTGAATGAACACGTTTCCATTTAAAAATAATTGACCCAACCGCAAAAAAAAGGAAAATTTGGTTAAATATATACCCAAAAAAATCATCTGGGCCATCTTCAATTTTGGCAAGGTAGTCGCTACTGATTTTAAAAAAATTTGGCAGAACTTCGTTTAAAAATAGATATCCAGACAAATCTAAACATGTCTATAAAACTTATAATCATCCATACAAATCCAAACCACCAAAAGAATACCATCATTTAATACCCAAAATCATCAACACATCCAACCACCAAAATATCAAGCTAGTAGCTACTAATTTCAAGAAATTTCGGCAGAGTTTACTTTAAAAATAGATATCCAAAAATCTAAACCTGTTTAAAAAAGCTTACAATCATCCATACATATCCAAACCACCAAAAAAAACATCATTCCATACTCGAAATCATTATAACCATGTATAATTACCCAACTTTACAAAAGCGGAGAACAAAAATACATATATGCAGAAAATAGAGAAACAACATGTTGAGCACCACCCTTTACAATCTGTAGCCTATCACAACAGAGCACAAAATTTAAGGAACAGAAAATTAAAAGGTTAACTGTACCCTGCAATCATTTTTACAACCTAGAAAATGTTTGAAAGAATTATCATAAAATTTATTCATGGCTTATTTTGCTTTGTAAAAGTAGGATATATGAAAAAGAAAAGGGATATATAGCTTCATGGCTTATAGAGAAAATTTATTCATGGCTTTTTTTATTTGAATTTTGAAACCCTTGAACCATTTCTAGACCTGAATGACTTTGCTTTTGGGACAATATGTGTTTTTTAAGGTAAAGTCCAATAAGTCTAGACCTGATATGTATATTGACAGACATACTATCATGGTTTTAGAGTCAAATGTTTATTTGATATTTCCCATATAAATTAGTTAGGTATTCATTCAATATGGTTATTTAATAATCCAACCCAAGGCCATTGAAGAAAATTCTATTTATTTTTATTTTGTGTAGTGTGCATGTGTGATATATATAGCCATTAGCCACTCATTCATATCGACAACTATATTACCTACTCCCTCTTATCTTAACTAATGAAAAGCAAATCTTTCAATCAAATAAGAAAACAGAATAAAATTTTCGAGGGCAGGCACTAATTAGAAGGATAATTAACTTTAGCAAAAGCAATGCAAAATTTTAAGAGTGTATACGTACGTATGTATGTACTCACTCGAATCTTAAATTTGAGTACGTACAAATTGAATTAGGTATTACATATACATCGTAAACTTATGTTTACAGTGATGGGTATGTGATGGGTGCCAAAGAGATGACATCTAATCTAAAGTTCATAGTTATAATATATTGAAAATGATACTTAACATCAAATTCATAGTTATAAAAGCGCATTAAAGTTCTACTACTAATGAGTGACTCAGTTCAATCTGTAGCCTATCACAACAGAGCAAAGAATTTAAGAAACAAAAAATTAAAAGGTTAACAGTACCCTGCAATCATTTTTATAACCTAGAAAATGTTTGAAAGAATTATCAAACCAGTTCATTCATGGTATAAATTCTAGCACCCAAGTGCCAATCTTCAATTTCTGAACAAAAAGAAAGACCCATCTCAGTAAAGGTTATACCTGAAGCAGGAGACGAACGGTTGAATTGGGTTGTTTTGCTTCCGTCCCTAAGAATCTCCTCAATTTCCTTGTAATAAGACATCTTGAGAGCACTGCTAGGCTGCTGCTTAGACTTTTTGAACTCCTTCAACAAATTCCTCCACTTGTCAGTGCACATAGTCGGCGAGCGATCGAACCCTTTTTCCCTCATTTTGGCTGAAATCTGGTCCCACAGGTGCTTGTTGGATTTTGAAGTGTTGAAGAGAGAGTCGAATTCCCGGCGGAGACTGATGAGAGTTCGGGTCTCTTCTTGGACCCATGTTTCCGCCCGTTTCTTCGGGACCTTGGGATTTTCTTCGCCGCCGATGCTGTCCTCGAGAATCATGGCAGTGGGTCGATTGCCGACGCTGGACACATTCACTGCGAGAACAATTATGAGCAATCAATATAGTTAGATCTAATTTACATCATGCTGAAAGGATAGTATCAAGAGTAAGCAAGAAATGGTTGGGGAGCCAGAAAATCACTCCATCCCTCTAAAAACCATAACCCTAGAAAATAAATAGCTGAATCCACAAAAATCATATCAAACTGTGTGGTTGAATTTCATCATCTTCAGTACAAATTAATAAGACAGAGACAGTAGAATCTTGACCTGACCCTAGGAAAAAAATAATCTTTCAAATGTTGAGATGAATTAGCAAAACCAGAAAATAAAATTCATCTAATCAGACAATAGCATGCACCAAGAGATAATTACTTCAAAATATAAAGCAAGTAGACATTTTTGACAAAGCAGACCCCGATTCATAAGGCAAAGATGCAATAGATTCACCATTACCATTTCAACAATAAAACAATATAAAAAATTAATGATGGTCTAAGCATAAAAATGATTATATACAGTGGCTCAAAGATTAACAAAATGTTTAGTTTCCCATTCGAAAGCAATAGAATGGATAACAATCATGCAACATGTTATGTATATACTGAATATCCCAATTTCATACATTCCTGCCGCTCAAGCACACACGAAGAGAAATTTATAACATATGTTATGTATACACTGAATACTACCATATCATAATACATTCCTAAATTCAAATAAAATAAATACTTCCTTCGTTTTAAACTATAACATTATTATTGAATTTTTTAAAATTCATTCAAAATATTTTTAAGATTAAAATTGAAATTATTTATTTTAATTTTAATCAACACAATTAATGATTATTATTATAAACTATCAAATAAATATTTATTGTTTTATAATTTTAATAAATATTTTTAAATTTAAATTTAAAAATATTTTAAATTGATTACCTTTTAAAAGTCTGTTATAATTTAGAATGCATAAAGTATTAAATAAATAAATAACTTCAAGAAGGACACCCAACTTTCACATTCTCTCTTATGCCACCCAACTTTTAACTTTAATAGTCAACTTTTTCATTACAAATCATAAACATGAATCTATATATTGTTAAATCCGAACATCCGAGAACTAATTCTCCCTTCTTGTGTGAATCTAATATAGAAACTATCAAGAAAAGCAATTTAGATTTTGAAAAATACCCAAGAGCAATCACACACAACAGGACACCAAGCAATCACACAAAACTCTTTATCTATACATACAAACCCAAAACATCTCTACCCACAACAAATTTCTACTTCTCCTATTTCCTCCCTCAAATAGGCTTTTTCAGGAGAAAGAAATATAGAAGAAAAAACTAATTACGCTAGGATATGGTAGGAATACTATCATAATACCACCATATCATAATACATTCCTTTCAGGTATATTTATACCTCTGTTTAGCCACTTTTGCCTCGTAAAAATTAAGAATCACATACCAAATTCTCAATAAATAACCACTTCCTTGCTTTACATTTTCATACATTAAGTTGTGTGAAATAGACAAAAAGAGAAATCTCATTTAAAAAAAACAAAGAGTACAGACAAAAGATTCAACCACAAACAGGATTGTGGGTCATAGATTTATTTTCTTACAATATTGACCAGTTAAACAAATCAATCGAACTCAACTTTGATTTACTAAAATTAAAAAAGAAATTCTCAGATAAGAAATTCTCAAGCAAATTCTCAAGAAAATTGACATGGAACTTAAATTAAAAAATAAAAAAGACCCAGATAAGAAATCACCTCGAAGAAGAAGAAATTGGAGATCGCCGGTGGAAGTGGGTCGTTGGCAGTCGCCGCCGATGCTGTCTTCGTGGTAGAAATCGCTGGTGGCAGTCGCCGGTGGCAGTGGGTCGTTGGTGGCAGTGGGTCGGTGGGTCGCCGGTGGTTTGTTGGAGGTTTTGGGTTTATTGTTTTGGGTCGGTGGTCGCCGGTGGTTTATTGAAGTCGTCGGTGGAGGTTTATTGTAGAAATCGAAGGTTTATTGTAGAAATTGAAGAAGAAGAAAAGGTAGAAGAGTATTTTGGTATATAATGAAAGATTTCAGATAGAAGTGTATTTGTTAACCATAGTAATGAATGAAGGGTTAAGATTTATCCAAGAGTTTTGATGGTCTAGATCATAGTTTAGGCTTGAGCGGGAAAGTAAAATTTTTTAAATTTAGTTGTATTTTGTATAGATAGATATATATCTACTTATACAAAACACAACAGATTTTGAACCAAAAAAAAATCCCGCTCAAATCTATTAAGTGATCTGGACCATCAAAAAGTTGGGATAAATCTGACCCTTAAAAAAAACAAATGAGTTAGTTTCAATCCATTTTACTCTTTCCTTTCCCCTCTTTCGTTACTCTTTCCTTTCCCCTCTCATTTACTCTTTCCTTTCCCTTCTCCCTCCTTCGATTTCTTAACTAGTGCTTCTCTTCCTCCCTCAGTGCCCGCCGTCTTCTCGCTCCCTCCGTGGCCAACTCGATTGCCGCCAGGTACCAAACCCTAAGTCACTGATACTCTTTTTGTTGTGTGGGTTTCTGATTATTAGTGATTAGTTTTTGTTTTGTTGGGTTTTTTGGTTGTGTCTATGAGTTGTCATCTAGGTTCAGTCACACTTAATGGCTATTAGAGGGTTCTAATGGGAATTATGTCCCAAGTAGACGCACTGTTGATGCTGAGATTCGGAGTGTTGAAATTGGTAAAGGGTACAAAGCTTCAGCCTTTTGTTGCTTCTATGTTTTGTTTCTGCAAGTATTTTTATTAGGTTTAGTTGGTTTTGGGTTGATAAGGAAGGGTACAGATTGGACGCACCTGCTCTTCCCTGCAACTCAGGGTTTAGCTTGGTTTGTGTTGAGTTTTTCGGCACTTGATTGTAAATTCAAGCCCTATGAGAAATTTCCATTGTTGTTGTGGGTATGGTGGGCAGAGTCCTTTATATTTTGTTCGTGTACTCTGTATACTGATGGGAAAGAATTTCTAGCAAAAGGCTCAAAAAACTGGAATTCTCATGTTTTCCTTTGTTTTATTTTGCAGCAACCCCTGCTCTTGCTTTCCTTTGTTTTGTTGCAATTAGAGGAGTCACCGGCATTCAAGTTTATAGAAACTCTGATCTTTAAGAGACATTGCTAGACTTTTTGGTATGGAAAAATTTGATTTTAATGTGCATTTGTGGTTGTTAATTCAGTATGATTTTTATTGGGTTACTTTTTGTTTGATTTTGTTTTTTGAAGTGATGGTTTGTTGTGAGGTTGTGGATTAATTGCTTGAAACTTTTCCTCATGGATCTTTATGTTCTTGGTAAACGGTATTTCTGCTCTGTTGGGTATCAATGATTTTTCGAATTATTGTGGTTGAATTTCTTCAAGATTTCTCAAATTTAGAACCTTTAGAACTGTTTTAGAACTTATTAATGTCAGAACCTTTAGAAACTTATTACGAGATTATAATCTGTAGCACTATTTTGAAATTGAATATGCCAATCAAAGAGCCAAGTGTTGCCACATATTTGCAATGAAAACTCGCCCGACCTGACAAACATGCTTTTTTGCAAAAGTTCCTGGAGTGGAAAGAGAGAAGGGGGACTAGATTCTTCAATATTACGCGAATGGCTTAATATTATAATTCATCATCAATTTTCTTCATCGTCTTCATCCCTATCTTCGCTTTCAAGTTTTGAAATGAATGTTGGGATTTATGCGAGATTCATGTTGGGATAATAATAATAATAATAATAATAATAATAATAATAATGTTATTATTATTATTATTATTATTATTATTATTATTATTATTATTATTATTATTATTATTATGCGATTTTAGAATTTCATGTTGGGTGGGTTCTTTTTGTTTTTGTTGTTGTTAGTATATTTTGTTAATCTGGGAGCTCTGTTTCTTACACAAAAGCTATATATTTTTTGTTATGGTATTATTTCCCACAAGAAGAAAAAATGGGTTCTGTTCATTTGGTGAGAATCAGTTCAAATTCTCACTGATTTTCTTTTCTTTCTTTTAGATGGGGTGGGAAAAGTCTCTCCTTTTAATTATTTGTATTCCCTTTACTTGAAGGAAGCTTGGTTTCAAATTGCCAATTCTAAAGATTAATTAAGAAACTCAAAGGGATCAAGAGGCTAAACATGAAGTAGATATCTGATTTTTCAACACATAGAAGTAGGATGCTGGAACTTTCAGATTTATAAAAAATTAAGAAACATGGAATTTTCTAGAAAGAACATAATTCTATGGAAAAACCTTATGACATACAGTCATTTCAATTATTTCACCTTTGTTTTTGATGATCAATTTGCTTTTGCATTTGGTGTAATGGGCACAATTTTCTGTTCCTGTTAGAAAGTTGCACCATGGCTATTTGTGCCACAGTTTGGGGACTGGGACCTAAAAGGGGGACAAGTTCCAGACTATTCTCTAGATTTCTCAAAGATTAGAGAAATGAGGAAACAGAATAAGAGGGATGTATCAAGAGCCAGACTTGGAAATGAGGAAGAGCTCATCTGTGAAATGATTTATGCGAAATGAATAATGAAATGATTTATGATACTGTACTTTTTAGAGAATATATAATGTGGTATATAAATATACTTTTTTAATTTATTACTTCTTTCTTTTTTTTTTGCAGTTTATCATATTATATGGTCTTCATTTATAATCCTTTGTTGGTTAAAGATACTCTGTTTTGCACCCTTTTTATTCTAACAACAATTATCGTTGCAAATCAAAATATTATTTAACATTTTGTTTGTGAATTTGGGAGGAGGAGAAAGAAATAAATTAAAATTTAGAGAGGAGAGTGAATGAAAATTGTGTGATGGTGTTCTTTTGTTTGTTATTTAATGTACTTTGGCTACAAGGTATTTATGACTGATCATGTCATCTTCTAATTCTCAGGTATATTTCAATCATGAAAATTGAGTTCTCAACTATATATTCTCAGCTATAATTCTCAAGTTTTGGAAAAATCTTGGGGGTATTTTAGGTCTCTGTCTCAAATGATTATAGCAAGGTAAGTTCTAATTCTTAAATTTAAAAGCACCAATGGAATGAATGTTGGGATTTATGCGAGATTCATGTTGGGATAATAATAATAATAATAATAATAATAATAATGTTATTATTATTATTATTATTATTATTATTATTATTATTATTATGCGATTTTAGAATTTCATGTTGGGTGGGTTCTTTTTGTTTTTGTTGTTGTTAGATATAAGTTTTAATTTTCTATTCTTACACTTGCTGTCTTATTCATGTTCTCCTTTTAAAAATTGTATGACATCTATAATCTATAATAATAAAACAGGCAATTCAAATTTTATCATTCGACAAATCACAACAACAACTAAGATTTGATTTCACTTGATCTAATTATTCATGTTCTATCTTACGCTAAAAAATATCCCGCACAAATCAACTCATTCTCTCTCCTATTCACCGGTCCCTATTCATCTAACTTCTCTATTCCTTTCTCTTCCCTATTTCCCCAAAATCAAATTCCCAACTCTACCTCACTCCCTTTCTCTTTCCGATTTCCCCAACTCTTCCCAATCCGACGAAACCAGCAATCTCCACCGTCAATAAAGAACTTCAATCCACGAAGAAGCGAGTTGTATTGGGTGAGCTCACTAACTCGGTTGTTGAATCGGATTTTGCTTATAAGACTCAGAATACCGAAACTAAATTGAAGAAGACAGTGAAAAAGAATGTTGCTCAGAAGCCGGTTCGCGGAAATGTGATTTTGCGTCTCTGATCTATAAGCATCTTCGCTATTTGGAGAATTTTGCTGATTTTGGGAGTTAAGGTACATACAAATAGATTTTTTTTTCATGTTGTGAGCCCTTATTGTTAGAGAAATAGATATGCCGTGCAGCTGTTAATACAGTTGTGTATTAAAGCTTTGCATATAAAGTGACTTGCATGTTATAGTCTGAAGTGAGTAGGCACCTATTTCTCTGAATTGGCTGATGAGTAAGTTCATTGAAGTGCTTGCACGACTTTTGACTATGTGGTGGTTAATAGGATCTTGATACTGCATCACAGAAGGAAAGTATAATTGTTGTCTTGCGCATAAAATTTTACGTATGTTAATCTCACTGTACTTTTCTGGCTTTGCAGACAGAGCTGATATCTGGGGACCAAAATGGCAATATTCGTGTATGGGATTTGACTGCAAATTCATGCAGCTGTGAATTGGTATGTATTTATTTATATTTGAGTTGAGCCTAATTTTTGTTGTAGTTCATGTGCAATTAGTAGATTAAAACAATCATGATGATATAAAATGACATAGCAACACTTTCTAAAGATTTGTAGAAGTGTTGAAGACTGTGCAGTTAATTGTATTCAATCAACCCATTGGTGTTAAATCTTTATTCTTCTGCATGTTGGAAAGGAAAAATAGGTTCTGTATGTTGGAGGTATATTTATACATACATGATAAACAATTATTCAAAGAATCCTCCGATTGTTTAACAAGAAATATGTGCGGGTAGTTAAAAGTCAATTGTATGAATCCTCCGATTGAACTTTTCATAGAATCCTCAGTTTCAAAACATTTATTTTTTTAAATTTTCACTCTGAGCAAACATATAGTCTAAAATTTGAAATGGGTCTTCATAAAATTAGAAATAACTTTTCACTCCAACTACATGAGCTCGGAGAGTGCAAATGAAAGGAAGCCACACGAAAAATATATAATACTAGGGTTAACCCGTGCCTCCGGCACTACAAATAGTTAGTGTCTAATAGTTTGGGTTTCCACCATCTTAATGTTATCTAACATATGATGCCAGTGATTTTTGCTGTGTGTTCTCTTTTATCTTTTTTTTTAAAAAAAATTATTTTATTTATTTACTTGCAGTTTATTTACTTGCAGTTTATTTACTTGCAGTTTATTCCAACTATATGAAATTTAAGAAAAATAATCTAAAAAGTAAAAATAATGCACTTAGTGTGTTGGGAATTTGGATTCGTTTATGGTGGAAATTGAATTAATGGGATTGGAGATGTTAATGTTTAATCAATTTAATGTTTTGGTAGCTTCCAAATAGGCCTGTCTTTTTGTTAGTTGATTGGTTATGGATTTTCTGTCTATTTGGTTGCCTTGGAGTGGGATATTCATTGTGTTAATAATGGATAATTTCAATTATTAGCTTGATTTTCTACTTAGTATCATAATATATTGGTTAAGGTTTGATGTCGGATTGTGTTTTTCTGTTACGTTTTAGCCTTTTGATTTTACTTTATTTTATGCTAGGAAAATATGAAAAAGGTGAATGCTTAAGGTTTTGTAATATCATAAACAGAACCCAATATTGGTACTTGACTTGATCATTAAATATATAATGGATGAGAGATGCACCTATTAAGAACTAATCAAAAATTTAAAAATAGAAATTAATAATAATAAAAAGAAGAAGGTATGAGATTTTGTGGTGGTATGGTGAATTGTAGTATTTTTGTGGTGAATTATTAATTTTTTCATGTTTTACACAACACCTATGTTATGTTTTTGGTTTGTGATACCTTATTTTCTCTGTTTTTCTTTTAATATTGACAAGAGACGTGCTATGTGTTAGTTTAATTATTAATTTAATATTGGTTTAAATGTGTAAGTTTTCTTTGTTGGATTTGTGATTGTATTCCCATGAATTTCTATACCAATCGTGCTACCTCACTCCCTTATTTATTTACTTGCAGTTTATTCCAACTATATGAAATTTAAGAAAAATAATCTAAAAAGTAAAAATAATGCACTTAGTGTGTTGGGAATTTGGATTCGTTTATGGTGGAAATTGAATTAATGGGATTGGAGATGTTAATGTTTAATCAATTTAATGTTTTGGTAGCTTCCAAATAGGCCTGTCTTTTTGTTAGTTGATTGGTTATGGATTTCCTGTCTATTTGGTTGCCTTGGAGTGGGATATTCATTGTGTTAATAATGGATAATTTCAATTATTAGCTTGATTTTCTACTTAGTATCATAATATATTGGTTAAGGTTTGATGTCGGATTGTGTTTTTCTGTTACGTTTTAGCCTTTTGATTTTACTTTATTTTATGCTAGGAAAATATGAAAAAGGTGAATGCTTAAGGTTTTGTAATATCATAAACAGAACCCAATATTGGTACTTGACTTGATCATTAAATATATAATGGATGAGAGATGCACCTATTAAGAACTAATCAAAAATTTAAAAATAGAAATTAATAATAATAAAAAGAAGAAGGTATGAGATTTTGTGGTGGTATGGTGAATTGTAGTATTTTTGTGGTGAATTATTAATTTTTTCATGTTTTACACAACACCTATGTTATGTTTTTGGTTTGTGATACCTTATTTTCTCTGTTTTTCTTTTAATATTGACAAGAGACGTGCTATGTGTTAGTTTAATTATTAATTTAATATTGGTTTAAATGTGTAAGTTTTCTTTGTTGGATTTGTGATTGTATTCCCATGAATTTCTATACCAATCGTGCTACCTCACTCCCTTATTTATTTACTTGCAGTTTATTCCAACTATATGAAATTTAAGAAAAATAATCTAAAAAGTAAAAATAATGCACTTAGTGTGTTGGGAATTTGGATTCGTTTATGGTGGAAATTGAATTAATGGGATTGGAGATGTTAATGTTTAATCAATTTAATGTTTTGGTAGCTTCCAAATAGGCCTGTCTTTTTGTTAGTTGATTGGTTATGGATTTCCTGTCTATTTGGTTGCCTTGGAGTGGGATATTCATTGTGTTAATAATGGATAATTTCAATTATTAGCTTGATTTTCTACTTAGTATCATAATATATTGGTTAAGGTTTGATGTCGGATTGTGTTTTTCTGTTACGTTTTAGCCTTTTGATTTTACTTTATTTTATGCTAGGAAAATATGAAAAAGGTGAATGCTTAAGGTTTTGTAATATCATAAACAGAACCCAATATTGGTACTTGACTTGATCATTAAATATATAATGGATGAGAGATGCACCTATTAAGAACTAATCAAAAATTTAAAAATAGAAATTAATAATAATAAAAAGAAGAAGGTATGAGATTTTGTGGTGGTATGGTGAATTGTAGTATTTTTGTGGTGAATTATTAATTTTTTCATGTTTTACACAACACCTATGTTATGTTTTTGGTTTGTGATACCTTATTTTCTCTGTTTTTCTTTTAATATTGACAAGAGACGTGCTATGTGTTAGTTTAATTATTAATTTAATATTGGTTTAAATGTGTAAGTTTTCTTTGTTGGATTTGTGATTGTATTCCCATGAATTTCTATACCAATCGTGCTACCTCACTCCCTTATTTATTTACTTGCAGTTTATTCCAACTATATGAAATTTAAGAAAAATAATCTAAAAAGTAAAAATAATGCACTTAGTGTGTTGGGAATTTGGATTCGTTTATGGTGGAAATTGAATTAATGGGATTGGAGATGTTAATGTTTAATCAATTTAATGTTTTGGTAGCTTCCAAATAGGCCTGTCTTTTTGTTAGTTGATTGGTTATGGATTTCCTGTCTATTTGGTTGCCTTGGAGTGGGATATTCATTGTGTTAATAATGGATAATTTCAATTATTAGCTTGATTTTCTACTTAGTATCATAATATATTGGTTAAGATTTGATGTCGGATTGTGTTTTTCTGTTACGTTTTAGCCTTTTGATTTTACTTTATTTTATGCTAGGAAAATATGAAAAAGGTGAATGCTTAAGGTTTTGTAATATCATAAACAGAACCCAATATTGGTACTTGACTTGATCATTAAATATATAATGGATGAGAGATGCACCTATTAAGAACTAATCAAAAATTTAAAAATAGAAATTAATAATAATAAAAAGAAGAAGGTATGAGATTTTGTGGTGGTATGGTGAATTGTAGTATTTTTGTGGTGAATTATTAATTTTTTCATGTTTTACACAACACCTATGTTATGTTTTTGGTTTGTGATACCTTATTTTCTCTGTTTTTCTTTTAATATTGACAAGAGACGTGCTATGTGTTAGTTTAATTATTAATTTAATATTGGTTTAAATGTGTAAGTTTTCTTTGTTGGATTTGTGATTGTATTCCCATGAATTTCTATACCAATCGTGCTACCTCACTCCCTTATTTATTTACTTGCAGTTTATTCCAACTATATGAAATTTAAGAAAAATAATCTAAAAAGTAAAAATAATGCACTTAGTGTGTTGGGAATTTGGATTCGTTTATGGTGGAAATTGAATTAATGGGATTGGAGATGTTAATGTTTAATCAATTTAATGTTTTGGTAGCTTCCAAATAGGCCTGTCTTTTTGTTAGTTGATTGGTTATGGATTTCCTGTCTATTTGGTTGCCTTGGAGTGGGATATTCATTGTGTTAATAATGGATAATTTCAATTATTAGCTTGATTTTCTACTTAGTATCATAATATATTGGTTAAGGTTTGATGTCGGATTGTGTTTTTCTGTTACGTTTTAGCCTTTTGATTTTACTTTATTTTATGCTAGGAAAATATGAAAAAGGTGAATGCTTAAGGTTTTGTAATATCATAAACAGAACCCAATATTGGTACTTGACTTGATCATTAAATATATAATGGATGAGAGATGCACCTATTAAGAACTAATCAAAAATTTAAAAATAGAAATTAATAATAATAAAAAGAAGAAGGTATGAGATTTTGTGGTGGTATGGTGAATTGTAGTATTTTTGTGGTGAATTATTAATTTTTTCATGTTTTACACAACACCTATGTTATGTTTTTGGTTTGTGATACCTTATTTTCTCTGTTTTTCTTTTAATATTGACAAGAGACGTGCTATGTGTTAGTTTAATTATTAATTTAATATTGGTTTAAATGTGTAAGTTTTCTTTGTTGGATTTGTGATTGTATACCCATGAATTTCTATACCAATCTTGACAAATTTCTTTGCTTTAATTCACAGAAGGGCAATGTTTTGCCTGAATTATTCATAAGTTGCATTCCTCCGCCCTCTTCTTTTAACCATCAATATATAATTAGTTATGCTTCTTTTATGGTGATTCCATCTGGATTCTCTTTAGAAATGTATGAATGTTATATATAATCGGTTATTCTCTTTAGTTATATGCAGGTATTGTCTTTCTTTTTCTTATTGGAAAATTACATTTTAAAACTTAATTTTGGGCTTAACTAAGTTAAAATTGACTCAAATTATCATGGTAAAATTGCCTATATCTATATTATGATATTTTGGTGGATATGAAATGTGAAGGGCGATGTTTTGTTGGAATTATTCGTATTATATTTTTGCTCAAGATTTTCTTTGTTGGAACAGTTATTTTATAATTATGAAACCATAATATTAAACATATTAACAGGCTCTAATTTTTTTATAATTATGAAACCATAATATTAAACATATTAACATGCTCTAATTTTTTATAATTATGAAACCATAATATTAAACATATTAATTATATATTAATTAATATGTTTAATATTTTTACAATAATAATTATAATATTAATATGTTTAATATTATGTAATATTAGTATGTTTACAATAATAATTGTAATATTAATATGTTTAATATTACGCTTTTATTATTATGTTTAATATTAATATTAATATTTTTATTATTAGACCTGTTAATAATAATAATAATAATAATATGTGAATATTAGAATAATATTTGTAACTTTGGGAAGCCTCATGCGGCAGGGGGCATTTTTGGAATTAATTGACTGCCGCTACAGCCTGTAGCGGCAGGGAGAGAGAAAATTAGGCTATTGACTACCGCTACAGGCTGTAGCGGCAGGGAAGAAATTGGTTTGCTGCAGCAAACGCTTGCTTTGGATTAATGCCATATATATATATATATATATATATATATATATATATATGAGTCCGGATCAGGTCCGGACTCCCGGATTTTGTTATTTTAACAAAATCCGGACTTTTTTTTTTTTTTGCTTTTTTTTTGAAACAACTAAAAAAAAATTATGGAACTGAAATTTTTTCATAATACAGTGTTTTGGGCGTGATTTGGATGTCTATACCAAAACATTTCTGTACAGTCTGGGCAGACTGTACATACATTGGTTGGTGTGGGTGTTAAAAACACACCCAAAACAGTGTATTATGGAAAAATTTCAGTTCCATAATTTATTTATTTTTTAGTTGTTTCAAAAAAAAAATACAAAAAAAAAAATGGTCCGGATTTTAGGTCCTGTCTGGACTCCCGGACAGGATCCGCTGTGATATATATATATATATATATATATATATATATATATATATATATATATATATATATAGGGCAGATTAACGGTGAAATAACCCGGGTCAAATCCCGAGTCCGGAACAAATCTCAGGTCAAATTCCAAGTCCGAATCGAATCAAATCCATCAAAATAAGGCTTCAAACTACTGACCCAATAATATCTTTTTCGGTCATCTTAGCCCACCACAGGCTCCCAAAAGGTCATGACTTAAAGGTACTATTGGTACTAACTTATTTCCTTATATGGAGACAAATTTTTCCCCTATCTTTTGATGTGAGACTGGGGTGTTACAAACTCCCCCACTTAAATTTATGTCGTCCCCGTCAGAACCGATCACACACACGACCCAAAGATCTTTGTCTCTCTAGCCAATGTGGGATAATACCGGCTGGCTTCGTGTCCCCACCTCCTGACCTCCATCTCTCCATTGTGGGATAATACCGGCTGGCTTCGTGTCCCCACCTCCGGACCTCCATCTCTCCATTATTGGATAATACCACCAGCCTTCGTGTCCCCACCTCCAGCAACCCGATCGAATGACCCGACCCGAGCTTTCGAGAGTCGGCTCTGATACCATATGAAACAACCCGGGTCAAATCTCAAGTCCGGAACAAATCTCAGGTCAATTAAGTCCGAATCGAATCAAATCCATCAAAATAAGGCCTCAAATTATTGGCCCAATAGTATCTTCTTGGGTCATCTTAGCCCACCACAGGATCTCAAAAGGTCATGACTTGAAGGTACTATTGGTAGTAACTTATTTCCTTATATGCAGACAAATTTTTCCTCTATCTTTCGATGTGGACTGGGGTGTTACAAACGGCACTAAATTGTTTACACAATTTTTTGATTCTTGAATTGGAACACTCTTAATTACTAAGATTAAAGTTGATTTTTAATTTATAACTAAATAAAAATTCTTTCTCTATCTATCTCTCTCTTTTTTCGGGTGGGATTAAATTTTTCTCTCTAACTGATTTTTCTCTCCTCCTTTTAATTATCACTTGTTCTTATTTTAATTAAAATAAAAATAAGTATGTTACCATAATCTTTGTTTTTATTTTTATTTAGTTATAAATTAAAAATCAATTTTAATCTTAACAATTAAGAGTGTTCAAAGAGTCAAAAAATTGTGTAAAAAATTTAATACCATTGATCCGTCCCTATATATATATATATATATATATATATATATATATATATATATATATATATATATATATATATATATATATATCATCACCACTGTAATATATGATTTATATATTGATTCATCACTGTCACATGATTCATCAGGATTTTGATCATCCCTGCCATTTATGATTCATCTTTGCCATATTACATATGATTCATCACTGTAATATATGATTCATCACTGCCATATATATATTAGCCCTGTAATTGTATCTTCTTATGGTAGTTAATGCTTCTCGGCCCTCAATCCAGAGAAGAAAAGAAAAGAGATTGGTGTTAATGTAGGGTACTTAACTTCGAGAATTCTATTATACATAAAAAATTTGTAAGGATTATAATTCATTGGACTATAATTCTAAGGCTATTAAATTATGAGTTTATAATTATAATCTCCACTATACTAAAAATAGTCTCAAGTTTTTAAAAATAAATAAGATACTTGAAATTAATAATCATATCTAATTATAATATTTACAAATAAACATAGTCAAAAAGCACTATATATACGATTTATCAATTTTGAATATGCATTTAACAACACCTTAAAATAAGTGTTACACATATTTCTTTAAAAAAGAAATGGACCATCTTCCATGCAAAGTAAGTTTATACGTTTGATTCTATATTTGTTAACCGAATTTCTTAATTATTTGATTGCTAATTTTGGTAATTGAATATAATATATGAAGTGTTTAAGTTCGCCGGGGGCGTACACAATGGTGGCTGATGCGAGCAGCACCGCCGATTCCATTATCAATAACAATCTGTACACCAAGGGGCCAGCTAGCGTTACCCTCAATTCTACTGGCAGCCACTACTCCACCCGCCAACACTCCTCCAAGCTCACCCTCATCGGACGTCATTGCTCCTCCGCCACCACATAAAAAGTATCGTTATATATCCTATGACGACGGTTTTTACCGTCGTTAGACATATATTCATGTGAAATTCACATGATAATAACATTTGACGAAGCTATTGTTTTTCATGGATCATTGAAATTCATTAGTAGAGTCTAATTAAAAATTTACAAGTCTTGCAACTAACTAAGACTCTTTATATGAAACACCTTATTTTTATCTGAATATTCATATGCAAAACCTTGATATTTGTAGAAAAAAGAAAAATATATTTTGAGAGTTTTACTTATTTAATAAACACTTGCACTATAAGCTGAGCTGAGCCTTTTACATACAAGTTTCTTCGGGGAAAAAGTGGTGCTTACCTTTTTAAGCAAACTCAGAATTTGATACTTAGAATGTCTTTGTATTTGAACATTTTCTTAATTAAGCCGTCTGTCTAGTTGACTGGGCATCTTACATGGAGTATTTAATTGTTGTAAGTTAGTTGGTTAATCAACTTGTTTGTAAGTTGGTCATACAAATCTAAAACTTAAAAAGGTGCAATTGTTTAATGCAATGAAACTTCTCATGACCTCATCATCTTCACCATGTTCTTGAGAAGAAGAGTAGATAATAAAAGAAGAAAACAATGGACAAGGCAAATCAAATAGTAGTATATAGCTTCACGATAATCAATTAATTTCAAGAACAAACATGGTTCATCATAGAATTTAGTGATCCGACTGAATCCCTAAGTATATATCGATAAATATGCAACTTGTTAACGCCAAGTTTCGTATGCGCGTCCAATCACAGAATTCACATGCTAAAAACTGCACAATAACAGATCACACAGAAGCTTGACGGCCGTGCCGCCGGATGATAACTCCGGTGTGAGAATAAGTACAGGCCGTTCACAAGGTTTAACAATGGAGGTTATGTGTTTAGTGCTCAAAGATGTATTACCTGTTAATTGTAACATTGGCCTTGTATTTATAGAGCTGTCACCACCTTAGTATTCTTCTCCGAGTTGGAATAGGACTCCTAAATATGGTAGTTACCTATATTTGGGTCCAACACAATCTTCTTGAAAGGTGCAAGTAGAATCTCTTTCCAATACTACCTTTGGAGTGGCCTTGTTGACATACGATTAGGGTTGGGACCCTTACTCGCGTAAACCCCTTATTACTCCTAACTTTGCATGTGGGCTACCCAACTACACGGGCCCAATCTCACAGACAGCATAAAGCACTGATCTGGGCCTTGGCCCGAAGGACGCGAGGGCCCGACCCCGATCTCCCTAATTTCCACCAGATCCCGGCCCGAGGGGCTCGGATAATCGAACCCGACCTCCTATATATCTTCGAGCATGTGGGTCCGGACCCTTTGGTTCCGACCCAGGCTTTCGGCCCATATAAGAGTCGGTAAAACACTCTTGAACATTGCCTCCCAGTCTCATGTCATAAGATATTTATGACATGAGACTTGAAAGGACATGAATTTGGATAGTCACGCCATGATGATGAGCTGTCTCGGGAACCCCAACGGTTGTTTTTCGAGTAACGCGCTGGTACACATTTCTCAAGGGCTGGACCCCACTTGCCATAAATGGCCGCCTTTGGGAACCGTGTTAGACATGCTATATAAGTCCCAATCCCCCCATCACTATCACTTTTTCGAGCCTTCACCTTTTTCAAATCTTTCAGCAAATTTTTTGACAGGGCGATTTCCGGCGAGCTACACCTCACCAGTTTTTGTTGATTCTGGCCGTTTTCGATCATTTTCCTGTGTGCATCCTTCATCTAATGGCTGATTCTAGTGATCCTTCGCCCCCAGCTGTCATCCTCACCGACACCGCTACCATCACCTCCGGTGACCTGGTTCAAGTCGAACTGCCAACAGCTCCGACCGACATCCTCATTGAGAGCGCTGACTCTCAAATTCGACGTCTTCATGCCTCTGAGACAGACTACACGGTTATCAACAACGAGTCGACCATTACCCAATCTCAATTGTCTGACATTCAGACCGTGTTCAATATTCCCCAAGAGTACAAGCTTCGGGTGGCCGAGCTGAACGAGAGGATGTTCTGGCGCCCTGAAGGTGGTTGGTTGGTCGTTCATCTTTACGCTCTGAAGTATGGGGTTCGATTTCCCCTGCATGAATTCATCTCCTCTTTCCTATGCCTGGTCGGGATCGGGTTCTCACAGCTAGCTCCGAACTCCTATATCCATCTGATTAGCTTCATCGCCTTGTGCCAAGAAGCTGGCATCACCCCGGGTATGGATTTCTTTTTCGTCCTTTTTTCTGTGGGTCGATCGAAGGAACCTGGCCTTCGTCATTTGAACCGCGTAACCGGCCGAGCCACCTTCATGAAGACCCCTTCGAGCAATAAAGGGTGGCATGAACAATGGTTCTTCATGAAGGGAACCGACCTCAACCTCTTACCGAACTGGCCCTGTCCCGAAGACCAGCCCCTGAAAGTGACCAAGTTCCCGAAGGGTCGCTCTGTCGCCTTCAAGAAGTTTTACTCGCTGCTGAAGCAAACTAGTTGGGGTCTTGGGATCGTGTCCAACGAATCCTGGCTCTACGAACATGGTTATAAGTAACAATCCCGATCTCTTTTTCTTACCTCCCCCCCCCCCCGACCCCCGACCCCCTACTCCCTACTGTCTTTTGATTAATCTCTTTATCTTCTGTTGTATTGACCATTTTTAAGCCCGATGAAGCTGATGCATCTTTGACCCCTCTGCCAATCGTTGCTGAACCCATCCATCCTTCTGCTGCTGATGTTTCCCCCGAAGATGAGGCCATTCTACTTGTCGAACTATCAGTAAGGTCATCCACAGGTCCTATTCTCGCACCAACCAAAACCGAACCTTCCACAAAGAATGTGTTGAAGATGAAAGGGGGCTGACAAGATAGCCTTGCTGAAAAAAACAAAGAAATCTTCTGCCCGAGCCCCCCCCCCCCCCCCCCCAAGGCCATCTCTTCGGTCCAGCCGAAACCAGCTCCAAAACCAGTTCCCCCGCCTTCTACCATAGTAACAGTGGTCGAGGATTCGGAGGAGACAGAGGATTTACCCCTCGAACCTCCACTGAAGAAACCTCGGCATACCGAAGGCCCTACTCCTAATGATGCGGTGGGTGGCCCGATCCCTGGGTCGACCCCTACCTCGAGGGCCAATTCTTCCCAAGGGTCGCCGATTACATGCTGGCCGAAGAGTCGAGGGGACAAATTCCCCTTCAACCTGTTTGACCATTTTAAGCTCCCGGGAGACGATGAACAGTTCAAGAACTATTCTTCTGAAGAGTTCCTTGTAACCTATATCTGAGCCTAGTGTCAGGTATGTCCGATCACCTTATCGGCCTTTCCTTTAATGTTATGTGGATTTTGCCTGACTGGTGTGTGTTTTGTATTTAGGCCAATGCCATCTTCGCTCGGGCTATCCCTTCTTTGGCCCGATCCACCAAAAAGGAGATGCAGCTGAGACATGACATGTCGCTTCTCGAGGCCGAGTTGCGAGGTCGGGATTCTGAATTGAAGAGAGAGAGAGATCTGCATGGCGACACTCGTAACAAGGTAACCAAGGCTGATCGTCGGATCACCGAACTCAAAGAACAACATGCTCTACTTCAACAGGAGTTCGTCGGCCTCGACGGTCATGCCAAGAAGATGGTGCAAGATAAGGAGCTGCTGGCTGAGGAGAACAAGGTCTTGGTGGGAAATCTTCACACCATCGAGGACCAATTCGGCACGATGCAGGACAAGTTGAGGACGCTGATCCGGTCGAACAATGCTTTGTTAGAGGAGCAGGTGGTCATCAAGCAGGAAGCTATCAAAAAATACAATTTTTTTTAATAAAACAAAAACAAAAACAACTAACAACGCATAAAAAAAAAACAGCGCACACAAAAAAACAAAAAAAAACACAAATGATCAAATTAAACCACAAAATTTTCAGATTTCATGCTATATAATTTACCAAACTAGTCCAACGATAAGAAAACAGAAAGCTTATTTATTTCACTACGTACGGCTAGCCCTTCTCTGCAACTTATGTACCAAAAAACTAAAATGGAAAGCTTACCATAATTATTTGACATAATTATTATTTTTTTTGTACCAAAAAACAAAAAACGCAGTTAATATTAATGTGTTTGATTAACAAAAAACTTATGTACCAAAAAACAAAAAACAAAACACATTATTATTATTATTATTTTAATAAAAAAAACACAGTTTTTTTTGAATAAAAATAAAAAAACTGCATTTTATTATTACAAAAAAAATTAAAAAAAAACTGCAGTTTTTGTAATAATAAAATGCAGTTTTTTTATTAACTGCATTTTTTTTTGCGCTTTTTTTAAACTGCGTTTTTTTTGCGCTGTTTTTTTTTTGCATTGTTAGTTGTTTTTGTTTTTTTTTATTAAAAAAAACTATGCTTTTTTTATTATTATTACAAAAAAAATTGCGTTTTTTTTATTACAAAAAAAATGTGTAGTTTAGGATAGTAAATCATATTTAAGTGTTATTATTATTATTATTATTGAAATACTACAGTGCATTATCCCTTTTTGGTCACTGTATTATTACAATAATAATTATTATTATTACAGTTATTACAATTATTATTATTATTACAATTCCTAGAAACGATGCTACTTAGTTTAAATATTAGTATTACATAAATTTAAGCATGGTAGATAGTTGGCACAATGGTTTTTGTTGGAATATAAGGTTTCTAATTTGAAGAGGTCTAGAGTTCGAGACTTGTGAGTAACATTTTCTTTAAGAAAATTTTTAACATCCACATCAGCAAAAATAACGGGCCACGTCAGCAAAAAATGGAGTCAACTTGCATAGTCAGCATTCCGTCCGTTTTTTGAACGGAAAATCGAACGGAGTGACCATTTTGTAAGTTTTTGAAAGTACAGTTATTCGATTGTAACAAAAAAAGTTTCGGTAACCACAATGAAAACCGGAACCAGTACAGTGACCAAAACATTATTTATCCCTTTTGAAGCTTGAACATTCTACTTGTATATGCTTCATTAATCTAATATAGCAAATGATAATTTCTCAAGTACATTTGTTGCTAATCTACTTTCAGTAATAACTCTCAGAGTAAAGTTTGACTCAACTTAGGCATCATTAAGACTTGCAACTCATCAACAATGGGTTAAATTTCAGACTAGAATTTCATGAAAACTGAGGCCCCAGAGGAGGATACAAATAGTATTTACTAAAGGTCGCTAATTTTGTTCCTTTTTGCATTAAAATTGTATAATACAACGGAATTGTGATTGTCTACAAACCTGGCCGTCTCATTCTACCACTAAACCGGTTGGAAGCAGGCTCTGGTTGCCAGAAAAATTGCCCATCCCCCACATTGTTGTTAGAGGGAAACTTACGCTTCCTAACAGCTGCCTCTGCATTCTGAACTTCACCCTCGAAATTCCTACTACTGGTAGAGAACCCAATGGGATCATTAGCAGTTTCCACAGGAAAGAAAGAAAACACCTTGTGTTGTGCAGGAGTTAGTTCATTGAGCTGGCCTCCTTCTTGAGAATTGTATTGACCAATATTGTCAGTGTCACAAGCTGCACCTTTTCCTCTACTCAAGCATGGGTCGGAAAAGAGACCCAACCTCGAGGATAAATCACACTCTGTCCCCTCACATGCCTTCTCATGGTTGTCCTTGGAATCTGAATAACTGATTCTGTATAAAGCATTGTCATTCCCTTCACAGGAGAACAGCTTTTTCAGGCAACCCATTTCAGCAGGCTCATTGACTAATGGGAAAACTGGTGTGCCAACAATAATAGTGTTCGAGTTTTTCAGGGTTTGGATGCCCGGACGGGAGGCTTCAGGTTGAAAATGGGTGGCAGAATACAACGGATAAACGTGACCCGTTTTCACTGAGGTGTTACCTTCCACTGAGATAAACTGGTTATTTCCAGGTGAAGACAACTTCTCATAAAAATTGCAGGAAACAGTGGGGTCACTTCTACTAATCTGCAGTATAGATCTGTTCGATTCTGAAAGTGGATGTGACATATTCATGGTTGCTGGTCTCTCATCAGTTGACTGACTGGCAGAGCAGAGTGGCAGTGATGTCGGATTTCGTTCACTGGTGATAGTCTTGTCCAACATTTTGGGGGGTACAGAAGTTCTTGGATTGAGATATCTTCTAGGATTGTTGTGTCTTTGACTTCTGGAAGCTCTTACAGGAACACAACCAAGATTGAGAGCAGCTGAGCATTTCAAGGGGTGGGGAAAAAAGGCAGATAGATAATAAACAAAACGTATCCAACTGACTTCAATTAAAGAAAGACAGAATAAGAGTCAATATAACAATAAACGTCAGCAAGCCAGTAACCCAGAAGAATACTTTTGTAGTGGGCTTCAATAATTTGCAATTGAACAATAACGGGGAATGGATACCTTCAACACATGGCGGCAACAGTTCTCCGGATTCTGTACTCTCGTCTCTCCGAATTATGATATTAATGGCCTCATTAGCCCGGTCCCACAGTGTTTCGAGATCCATGTATTCAACCTAAAAATACAAAATTTAGAGAGAATAAAGATACAAAGCAAAAATCCAAGAGATTGTAAGCCTGCCCAAATCAATTACCTCGGAATTGGCTTTAGAGTACATGATTTCTTCAGCTTTGAATACAACAATAGGTAGTTTCTCTTACCATTCTCTATTCTTTTTAGTGACAGTGGAATGCCTCCCATTGACAACCCTGATCAAACACATGGTGGGCATAAAATTAATAAAAATAAATTAATAAAGTAACAGGAAACAACTTCAAATAGCTGCATAATTAAAAGACCCGGTTACCTGAGAATCTGTTGAATGATTGAACCTCTAATGGGTTGATGTCTATCACTGTGCCAAGCCCTTCTCACACATTCATAAGGTCTTGGGCCTGGCCTCGGCATCTTTTTTTCATGAACAGCAGCAGACTGTGTAAATATAAGAGAGAGAAATCCACGTTTAGCTTATAAAGAAAGAAGTCAATCAATTTCTCCGCATTTGTATGAGATTGTTATGCCATTTCCATCTACCCCTTTCAAACCCCTAGTTGTAAATGCACTTTCTGTAGCAAGATGCTTTCTTTTTATAACAGTTTTGTCTGTGTTGGTGTATTTTTGCGTACAATAATGCAATGGAGTTGAATTAGCCGAGGGGTGATGTGCCCTCCTCATGTAAATGCAGAGACACCCCACCCATACAAGCGAAGTGTCTGCATAAATGCTTTTCATTGGGTCCACGCCTGAGACCCCTCCCCTTGCCTCACCACTCCCACTCCCACCCCCTAGTAGTGGTGGGCTTTGCCCCCACCATTCCCACAAGCCTACACGTTAAGTGTCTTCATTTGGATTTGTGATGGGGTTTAATCCTAAAGAAAAAGGTCAAACAAATTAAATGGTCAGGCATTTTCACAACAATAGTGGGCAATTGGGCAGTCATGCACGCCCCCATGTGTTTAATTTGGACATCATCCTATTCCCACATCTACATGACATTATTCCACACAACGGGTAGAAGTGTCGGAGGTGAGAAGATCAACGCCGTTGATATTATCCCATAATAACTTAAAAGGGGGCAATCCTAGATTGGATCAGACAATCTTAGAGTTTAGATCCCGATGGAGCTTAATGACATAATTGGTCAGTCATTTATTGTGTTTGTTTTGAATAAAAATCGTCTGAATGATTAATCGGTCAAATTTTTAACTAAATGGTCAACTATATTTTTTTTGGCTGAATGACTGATCAATAAAGTATTTTATATTTAATTTCTTTTTACAGTATTAACTATTATATTAAATAAATTTACAACAATCTTAAATTTTTTTCAATTGGGAAAAATAATAATTATTTGTTATTCATCAGACGTATCAATTATCAAACAACTTTTTTTATTCAGAATTCTACTTCTTTCAGCTTATTCAAATTACTTAAACATTCAAAATTATTTCATTCAATTTTATCAAACACATGTACAAAACTTAACTATATTATTAATAGTATCAATGGTTACTAATATTTAAGACTCTACTCCCTCCTTTACATTATATATTATACTTATATGATTACATATTGAGATTATTATGTCTCATTAATTCTAATATTAGGTAATTAATATTATTTAAAATTTTATTAATACTCACACGCTAATTAATTACTTCTCATCCTTTCTCCCAGTTTTTTAAGAACAAAGCAGGAAACAATTATAATTTTTTCCCTCCTAAATATGTGTGAAACGTTTTATACGAGGGAGGGAGGGAGGGAGGGAGGGAGGGAGGGATCTTCTAAAACGATATATAATAAAAAGGAGGGAGTAATAATTTGTCGAATTTCTATGCATGTAGAATTTGGGATGGTGATTTTGGCCCTAGTTATTATTATTGGGGGATGATTTTAGATTTATTTGACAATGACTCTTAGACTATATTTGTTTATAAAAAACATGTTTGAGATTAGATTATTTATCTTAATTTAAAATTATTTAGACTATTTTATCTCATGTTGGAGGATTAATAATGTTGGGTTTCAGTACAGAAAAACGCAGCGGAAATTGAACAATTCAAAGTAATTTTCGAAACCCCAAAACAGGATCCATGCGAAAATTAATTAATTCAGAGGATAGAAATTTTACCGATTTGATTTGCTAGAACCGATCCGGTCGAATCTCCAACGCAATTCAAGTGGACTGCGTCTCTACGGTATCCACACGAACGCTATGCACGAATCGTCCTACGATCTGCAGAAAAAGGAAGTTGTGGTACTAGCCACCAAGGATGGATTTCTGATTTTTCTCTCTAGTCTCTCTCTCTAAAGAGTGGCTAGGGTTGGATATGAATGATTTGTCCTTAATGGAGGCTACATATCATATATATAGCAAACCAAAAAATACTATTCAAAACCCTAATTTGTAAAATCCGAATTTATATATATATATATATATATATATATATATATATATATTAATTAAGTCTTACTTAATTAATATACCTATATATAAAAATTATCCTATTAATTTAAATTCGTAATTTAAATACTATCAATCATATTGATATATTTAAATCCTTTAAATTAATTCCATTTTAATAACGTTCTATGTGTGTGACCCTATAGGTTATTATTACGTTGGCAATAATTTTAAAATCATATTATAAAATTATAAACAGTGAGCGGCATCTAGTAATGCATCACTGCTACCCAAGTAATAATAAGATCGATGATTCGATGCAACCTTTTCGTGACCAATATTTCAATGTAATCTAATCCTTTTAACCTTAATATCCAAGATTAAACTCGAGTCATGGAATCTGTCATACTCTTCGTAATTTAATCTGAGTTTTCTTGATCAATGAGTAGACTATATGAAACAAATCACTATTTGAGCATGGCCATGCATTTCATAGTCCTACTCAATCAAGAGGCCTATGGATATCATCACTAATATATAGGAAGGTTAAATTCCATCTAGATCACTCATATTCCTCACACGATTCATGATGTACCCAATAATCGCCTTTATAGTCCACCCTGTTAAAGGTGACTTTTGATGATATCAAAGTACATAAATTTCCGTGTAGTAATATAGTGATTTCAGGTCGGAGGACCATTACATCATTGTCACTATGAGAATTACCAATGACATTTTACAAAATGTTCCATGTAGAATTCTCATGGTGGGTCAGTCCAGTATATCGTTCTCTAACATGTACCTATGCATTGACTTAATATCTCATATATTTATGACCATTGAGATTTGGCCATCAGTCAATCCAAATACTAGTCTCAATGCATTATTGTTGTCCCATCAACAATGATACTCGACTAGGGACATTTAAGAACAATGATACTAATAATAATTATATAATCTCATGTTCAAGTCACATACTTGCAACTATATAATTTGTATCACTATTCTAAGGATTTTTATTATGTTGTCATTTATATAACGCAGTAAATAAAATCATAATAAAAGCATTCATTTATGCAATCAAATATAATATCAAAACGTTAAGCAATTATATCAAATAATTGGCCTATAGGGCATAATTTCTAACAAATAATTCTTTAAATTATTTTACGAACTATTTGTTGTCATTCCTAAAATTATTTATGAGAAATTATATAATCACATGATAAATGTGGGATTAATAGTCATTTACATTTTAAGTTAAGGAATTAATAGTCTCTCTTCAAATAATTAAATTGTTCGAAATAATATTAAATTAAGATAAATAATTCAATCTGGAGCATGTATTTTTACAAACAAACATAGCCTTAGTAATCAAATATACTATCAATTGAAACTTTCTAATCACAGGATGAATCTATATATTTATCAAGATGAAGTATTAATTATTAGTTTAATGATTTACACTTATAAAACATGTGACAATTTAAAACATAATCTCTCCATTCTAAAATATAATATTTATGTCCGACATTTTTAAAGTCAACTCATTGTATTTTTTAAGTCAGAGTTTATATAATTTTTTTAATTTTAATTAATACAGTAAATGAATATTCTAAATTATTTAACAAATATTACTCATTGTAAAATTTATTGTTATATAGTTTTTAATGATACAACTTAATTTTAAAATATTAGAGTTTCACTTTCAAAATTTATTGATGATATATTTTAATTTAAATGCTCATATGCCCAAATTTGTGGTCAAGGGTTTGGCTTTCTTACATTTAAACGCTCATAAGTCCAAAATTATAAAAGCGTGACCCAACCATTAATATATTTCACTAATTTTCTAATGGCAGTATATAAAGACCTATACAAATAACCTAACAGAGCGCATCCAATAATACGTAACACATTCTTCAGTGTTGACAATAAAATACATATGTTTTGGGTGAACAGTATACTTAGACCTAGTAAAGAACAATATTTCACCCCACAACTAAAGAATGTATGCCTTTGTGCATCGACTTACAATTTCCTTACTTGCTTTAGTAAGACAATTATTAAAATGCTACTGCATCCATTGATTACTGATATTCAGCAGTTAGTGCAGTACTAAAACATTGTGTAAAATGAGCCACTGGAGTGTCAAATAAAGGACAAGTTAAGGGTTTGTCTGGTAACCCAAAAATGAAGTGGATGTCGTAATTGTTATTTCTCCATAGTTTAAATAAAAACTATTAGTCTCCGGCTACCATCTTTTCATCAGGACAGACACGAGACTAATATCGGTTTGGTGTACAACTGCTGGATGTTTAAAAATCTCAAATCCACATTTTTGTAAAAGAATTTTTTGGTCTTTTGTTAAGTTCCATTTATCATATTGTTTTCAGTTAATTGACACGAGAGTAATTTTCCCCTATTTTTTCCGTCATATACGTCATCTGACACATGATTTTTTTAGTCATAAATAGCACTTGGGTCAATTGGTTCATAATTCCAGCTGTCCATCTTTTACCTGCAAAAATAATTTAACATAAAACCATTTTGTACCAATTTAATAATTATGTAACAAAATTATATCCCAATCATCAGAAGAAAACCATTTAACAATAATTTAAATAATTTTAGTATACAAAATTTAATAGCCATAGTTATTATTTCTAATGTAACATCACATGCATATATCGTCTCCAAAACATAATTCGGTAAGTTAACAACAATAAAACACGACTCCCTTCTAATTATCATGCACAACCGTTTAACAATAAATTAATAAAAAACAATTTACAACAATAGTATAATAATTAGTTCACCACATATTAATATATTTTTTCAAACACAAAACTCACCAATTTTTGTCAAATTTAACATTAATATAATAACTATTTTTTGTCAATGTCCTCAATTTTGTTGTACACCAAAAAAAATCCTTATTTTATAGGTATTATCATAAAACAACTCAATCTCCTCAATTTTGTCATTACAATACTTACAATACAAAAGTAACAATTTACTTTTCAACGTAAACACAATTCAAATATATATTCTTTCGGTCTTATTTTAAAACTATGTTAAAAAGAAAAATCAATCTTTAAATAAATAAATAATAATAATAGTAATAGTATTTACTGTGTAGGAAAATTCATATATATATATATATATATATATATATATATATATATATATATAGGGTATTCATCCATAGCAAACGTTTGCTATGGGCACTGTTCAGCAACTAAGTTGATTACCGTTGATCTGGACAATGGAAGGGTGAGATTGGTCAAATATTTCCCCTGCCGCTACAGCTTGTAGCGGCAGTCCCTTTTCCTTTTTATCCTTGGACTTATTACATTACTGCCCCTAATATTTAATACATGCATGTCGCTACAGGCTGAGCGGCAGTGTGGGTCTTAGGTTGTGTTTGATTGGGAATTAAGATCTGAATGATTATGATGTTTTAATAAATTAGATCATCTGAATGGTTATGAGGTCTGAATCTAAAAAATGTTTGATAACTAAAAAGTAAGTTGTCTCTTAATGACACTATTTTACCATTTTAAAGGATAAAATTTTATTTAATAATTTTAAATATTCAATTTAATAAAAATGAGTGCATAATATTGTTTAATATATTTATATAAAAAAAAAATTAGCAAAAAAAATTCATTAAGAGATACCTCTTAATTATTAAGATTTCATTTTGTGTCTTACCGATTAAGAGGCATTCAGAGGTAACAAAAAATAAAACAAACAACATCATGCCTCTTAACGAATAAGAGGCAGTCCATTAAGAGGCAATCAGATGTAAACAAACAGCACCTTAGCCATATGACTATAATGTAAAGATGAGTTTATTTTTATGTATACATAATGTAAAAATAAAAGATAATGTAAAAATACATAATGTAAAAATAAAAGATAATGATAAGATAAATTTATTTTTATAAATACATAATGTAAAAATAAGATAAGTTTAAATTAAAAATAAATTTATCTTTTATAATAAGATAAATTTATTTTATTATAAAAATAAAATGTGTGTGTGCAGTGTGTAAATTAAGAGAGATATTATCATGTTGTCAACGTATGGAACAAATCAGGTCGATGTATGTAATATCCAAATTCAACTTGATGATTTATATTGACTTGATAAACTAATCTAGTTGAGTGTGTGAGATTTTAATATTTATCAATAATATAACAATTATTAGAAATTATGAGAGTTGACTGACTCTCTGTTTCTTTTTTGTACTATATTTTTGAAAAATTATGAAGGTTAACTTAATTATCTAATTGAGATGATAATTGGTCGAGTAAAATACTCCATTGAATAGCTAAACAGCCGTTGTCAGACCGAATTATCTGCTCAGGACCAATCCTATCATATGATTGAGACAGAACATGAAAACATACTTTTCAATCCTCACATTTGTATAGGCTCCATGCTCCTTTTGTTCTCAACCACCAGATTAGTGTCGTACTATGTAGGGTAAAATAAAATTATGTAGGATAAACAAATTTTGAAACATTAAATAAATATATATATCAATTACAAGAAAAGTGCATCAACTAAATAATTACAAAAAAAGTGTAGTTAGGACTCGTATTACAAAAATAATACAATTCACATTAATAAATAAACCTAAAATCAAGAATAACTAATAATTCAAATTCAAATTCAAATCTTGTCTCTAACAACAATTTCAAATCCATATTTCAAAATTCAAATCAAAATGAGAAAATTAAAAATTATAAATTATAAAGGAGCTAATGTTCATCATCCTCCTCTCTCGCCACCACCGCTGCCGCCGCCACATCGCCGCCGCCGCCATCGGAGTTGCTATTCTGAATTTCTTTTGACGATTTGGTTACCTACAAAAATTGAAATGGTTACCTTTATACGAATTTTGAATAGTAACTGCATCACATTTAAAATAAAATTGATAATCAAATAAAACTGAATTGGTTACCTTATCAAATGGTTTGGTAACCAACTATTAGAAATTTGGTTACCAACTGCATCACATCCAAAATAAATTAGTAACCTAATAAAACTAAATTGGTTACCTTATCGAAAGGTTTAGTAACCAACTGCATCACATTCAAAATATATTAGTAAGCTAATAAAATTGAATTGGTTACCTTATCAAATGATTTGGTAACCAACTACATGAAGTTTGATTACCAACTGCATCACATCCAAAATAAATTAGTAACCTAATAAAACTAAATTGATTACCCTATCGGAAGATTTCGTTACCGGTAAAAATAAAGAATGGACCGATGGCGGAGGAATCAAGTAGAGGGAGGGGCGGGAGGAGGATGGGGTGGGGCGTGGGGTGTGGGGGGAGAGAAGGGTGGAGGAGAAAGGGAGGCGTGAAGAGAGGGATGCGAGAGGAAGGGGAGGTGGCGAGGTTGTAAGACCCCGAAATTTTTAAATAAAAAGGAATTTCCTTTATTTATTATTTTAAAATAGTAAGGGTTGATTTGATTAATGTGGAAAGTAATGGGTAAAATGCGCAAATATTTCGAATAAACAGGTGGTTATAAAATATTCATTGTTGTCGGGGAATATTCGTTTGGTCGTGGAATATTCTTGCTGTCGGGGAATATTCGTACGACGGCGCAGTCTTTTGTGGGTCTCATAACGGAAAGCGATTGGATGAAGAAAACGACAAATATAAGTTGTTTATAAAAAACGGCGTAGTTGTTACCGTTAATACTGTTGGAATACCCGGTGGTTAAAACACAGTAATACGCGTTGTTGCACAGTAGCACACGGTATTGCACCAATTATTGACTCTTACGTAAGAAGACACTACTCAATAATGGTTACAGTAATTACTGTTCAGTATTTTATGTTATTGATTCAATAATTGCTGCATTGATATTTTGTATTACTGTTGTTTCAATAATTGTCATTACACAGTATTTTCCATTATCGAAGCAATAATTCATATTATCTGAATAATATTATTAGATAACATTATTGGCAATGTCTAGAAAGTTCTGTCTAAGGAGAGGTTTGGTCACCTAATTGCGCGCCAGTAAGGAGAAATTCTTACTGGAAAGCCCCCTCTTTCCTGGGAACGGCCTGGTTGCTAGTATTGTGATTCTGTAATATTATTTGTGAATAATTAATTATTGATTCATATGATGAGGAAAATATTAATTTTATGTGGATATAGATGGAGAAAATTTTTAATGTGATAATTGTTGAAAATTAATATTTTATCTTTTTCTGATAAAATAATTCATTTAAATATATTATTTTAATAATATATTAACGGTGATATTTTTACGATGAATGTGGGATATATGAATATATGAGGAGAAAGAGTATTTTTGTTGTAATGAATATTAAAAACAGATTTTGTGTGTCGGTGGACCTGTTTCTTGACTGAAATTTGATTATAGCCTGTAAAATCGTCCGTTTGTGGATTTCGGTCAATTTCTGTTTGGAATTTGGAAAAACTTCCTTCTACAAAGTTGTAGAGAATTGAATTTCCTATTAAAACTCGCGAGATTCGAATTTTTCTGACAAAAGGGCTATTTATTATGAATTATTGAAGTTCCGGAGCTCCGAAATAATTGATTTTTGGAAGTTTAAAATATTTTTATTAATAAAAACGTTTTTTGTACTTCTTCTAGAAGGGAGCATGTGGTTTTTATTCAAATTTGCAGATTCTAAATGGGCGTAGAAAATTTTTATATATATTATTATTATAATAAATTTTCTGTTTTGGTGTTCTAAGCAATTTCCTATAAATAGGTGCTTAGGTTAGAATTGAAAATCACACCAGAAACTGAAGTTTTCTCTCTCTATATTATCGAGCGTATTCTTGTGAGTATTTTGAGTATACTTTGAGTATTGCTATACGGTGCAAGTTCAAATCATAGCCTATATCCGGTGTTTTAACTAGAAGTGCTGTCTTTTGAGGTAAGAGATGTTATTTTATTCGAAAATGATATTATTTCTTCAATATCATTATGCCGAAATATTGGTTGAAACTTTTTATCAAATTTGAAACTTTTTTCATGTCGAGGTTACTATTCATGAGTTACTATTCACGAGTTACTATTCATGAGTTACTATTCACGAGTTACTATTCATGAGTTACTATTCACGAGTTACTATTCACGAGTACTATTCATGAAGCATGATGATGTTTTTTGTGAAATTTCTATCTTTTGGTGTCGGAGTTACTATTCACGTATACGGCACTATTCACGTATACGACACTATTCACGAATACGACACTATTCATCAAAAAATGAAATTTCTTCTTTTTGTCCAAAATATCTATTCTGGATACTATCTTTGATTGGATCTATGTTTTGATCATCCTTGAATTTTACTTCAGTATGATTATTTATGAAGTATTTTTGAACCCGGATTGTTTAAAGTACGAATCCTTAATACTTGTTATTTTGTTTCACTGGATTCGTTTCCTTTAAAATATTTTTCATCATCCTCAGTCCTAAATGATGGTGTTACTGAATATCTTTGGCCTGTAGTGCAAAGATGGTTGATTTTGTTATGAATATCTTTGGCCCGTAGTGCAAAGATGTACAGGTGTTGAGATGAACATGAACAATTGATGAATATCTTTGGCCCGTAGTGCAAAGATGAACAGGTGTTTAGATGAACATGACCGACTGATGAATATCTTTGGCATGTAGTACAAAGATGAATATTTGATTTGATTTGAGATATATATTGATTGATGTTACAGGGATAAAATATTGATGATGGACTTTTAAATTCATAGATGTTAGTAGATTTTATTCTCTACTTAACTCTTCTAATGAATTGTTGTTTCCGCTGCAGTTGTTGATCTAAAACTTGTTGTCTATTGTATTCTATCAGATTTTTCCCTGTTGAAGACTAACGATAATTTGTTGTATATTATCTTAGTCATAATATTCTTTACTGGGCTAGTTGAGCTCACCCTTTTCCTTGTTGTTCCATTTTTTCTCAGGAGGCGAGAATGTAGCGAGTACTAGTCGGGGTATGGAATGAAGGTTCTAGAGAGAGTTGTTTAGTAGTCCTCACCATTTTTTTTGTAAAATTATGTATCAATAATTATGATGGGGATTTATTTGCATGTGGATATTGTCTAGATGACAATGTTTGTATTCAAACTCACAGCTTATGGGTTGTAAAAGTTGTAGTTGTTTCTGTACCATGTATTTGACAACTCAGAATGGGTTGGGTGGAATGGACCTATTTTGGGGGTGTCACAGTTGGTATCAGAGCTTAGGGATATGATCTCTGGCGGAGATCGGGGAATAGAACTAGGAGAGGAGAGACGAGTAATTCCTTCGCTAGTGTGTCCTACCTAAGCTTATTTGTTAGTTGGTCAGTATTTAGGGATATTATGTGATATGTGATTTGCTTAATTAACCCTTGTTTTATGGCAGTATTTAAGAATGGCAACCGAGAATGTTAACAGTGGAGTTAATGAGACCGTGGAGATGCCTGTACTTACCAACGAGGAGAACGTACAACAGGCTGGCAATGTTCCTCCTGTGAACAACACCACTGATCAGACGATGAACGACACAATGTTTAGAAGCTTTTTGCAGTTCATGCAAAATCAGACGAGGGAGACTCGTGTTCAAAATACAGGAGGAAATGATAGCAATTCACGAGTTGTCACAGCCAAGCAGTTCAAAGAGTTGGGACCACCAGAATTTAAGGGAAAGCCAGATCCGATCATAGCGGAAACGTGGGTCAAGCAAATTACCAAGATATTCGATGTCTTGGGATGCACGGAGGAACAGAAGGTTCCATTCGCCACCTTTATGTTCCGTGGCGAGGCAGACTACTGGTGGGAGTCTGTGAAGCGTACACATCCAGCCGCACTCAGCATGTCATGGGAGACGTTTCAGAAACTTTTCAACGAAAAATACTTTCCTGAAAGTATTCGCCATATGAAGGAAGTGGAGTTTATTAGACTAGAGCAGAATAACATGACGGTGTCCCAGTACGAGGCGAAGTTCGCGGAGTTATCCAGGTTTGCACCTCATTTGGCGGAGAATGAGGAACGTATGACACGGATGTTTCTGAGAGGTTTGAAACCCGGCATACGTCAGTATCTCATTTCTCATAAATTTTCTATCTATTCAGATGTTGTCAACAGGGCTCAGTTGTTAGAGCGAGATAACGAGTACGTTCAACCGAGGGACCATAACCGGGATCATACCGAAGATAGCAGTCATCAGAATAACGATAACCAGCGGAGAAAGAAGAATATGGACAAAGGCGGTAACCACTCTGGTGGTAATCGTGGCCATGAAAATAGAAGAAGCGAGTCGGGAGGAGATTTTAAAAAGAGGAGATTTAACAACGACCATTTGAAGACGACAGTGCCAGCAGCAACTGGTTCCAAGGGAGGAGAAAGACCACCGGTCGTATGTTACAAATGCGGGAAAGAGGGACATATCAGCCCAAACTGCCCACAACAATTCAAGATATGCTATAATTGTGGAAAGGAAGGACATATCGCTCGAGAGTGTACGGTAGCGAAACCAATTCCAGCGGGGATGGTGATTCAAAAGGATGTCCCAGAAAAGTCAAAGGTAACAGTTCCTGGAAGAGCGTTTGTCGTGACCGGTCAAAATGCAAGGAACCCGAACGAAGTTAGCACGGGTTAGTTAATTATAATTCTTGCGAAGTTTATACCTTACTAGGTACCGATTCTACCCATTCTTTTATCTCTCTTGCTTGCGTTCAACGTTTGAACTTGACTACGGAGAAATTAGACTTTGACCTATTTATGAAGACTCCGTTAGGAGAAACTTTCATTACATCCGTTGTTTAGAAATCTTGCTTGATTCAAGTTGGCACTATCACATTTCCTGTTAACCTTATTTCTATAGAGATATTTGCTTTTGATGTGATTTTAAGGTTAACTACTCATCATGCCAAAATTAATTGCTTTTGTAAGGTTGTTAGTTTTCATATTCCTAAGAAACCTGATATTCGAACTCAAGCAATCAAACCATTGAAGTCAAACATTTTTATATCAAGCCATGAAGTCATTCGTTTATTAAAAAATGGATGTTATGTTTCCTTAGCCCATGTCATGGACTTGAACAAAAGTACATCAGATTTGAATGATATTTCTGTTGTTAGTAAATTTTTGACGTATTTTCTGAAGAATTTCTTGGCCTACTCCCAGAGCGTGATATTGAATTTGTATCGACTTTGAACCCGGTACAAAACCCATTTCTAAAATCTCATGGCTCCTATTGAACTTCAGGAGTTAAAAACCCAACTATAGAAGTTGATACCCGAGCCTTTATCTGGTGACTTCCTTTGTGGAATACACAGAAGCCAGACTCTCTGTAGGGGACACCATATTCGTACGATAGTAAACTGATAGGTGTCATTGTAACGTGTTATCCAAGGTTGGGATATGAGTCACAGTTGAGAACCACCTAAGTCGATAATCGAAATACGTAGCTTTCTAGTCTTAGTTGGTTATTATTGGAGATTCGTTTAAGGATATTCTCGAATCGCTATTCCATTAACGCAGCTGACTCGTAGAGATACAAAATTCGAATGAAGCAAGGAATGTGGGAAGAGCTTCGAAGAACTCAAGAGGAGACTCATTTCAGCACATGTTCTGACCATGCCATCCTGGAAAAGTGAACGTGGTAGCTGACGTGTTGAGTAGAAGATCGTATACAAGTACGAGTACGATACTGTCAAAGACTCATTTCGTATAATTTAGAGATGGAGATGAAAACTCTAGGTATCCACGTGATGATATACGAGTATAATCGACTTTAATCGATAACGTTAAAGCTGTTCAAGCTACACACTGGAGCTGATGAATTTGAAGAAGGAGGTGCAAGAAGTTGTTATTTCAAAAGCGAGAGTTGGCGATGTGAGCAAAGCTCAAATCTTCGATTTATTAGTCTATTTGAAATCCTCGATTGAATAGGAACTGTGGCCTATAGACTCATTTTACCGCTCGCGTGTTTATAACGTTTTTTTTATCGATGTGGACGACTCAAACCATGTTTTTGAGTTAGAACTAGACGAAATAGCCGAAGACTTAACGTACGAGGAGGTACCTGTCAAGATGTTGGATGGGAAGGAGCATGTCCTACGCACGAAGGTCATACCACAAGTTAAAGTTTTGTGGAGGAATCATGCTAGAGAGGAAATGACATTGGAGTTGGAAACGGAAATGAAAGCGAGGTATCTTTACCTTTTTGAAACATCAGTTACGTACGTCAATTTCGAGGACGAAATTTCATAAGGAGGGGAGGTTGTAAGACCCCGAAATTTTTAAATAAAAAGGAATTTCCTTTATTTATTATTTTAAAATAGTAAGGGTTGATTTGATTAATGTGGAAAGTTATGGGTAAAATGCGCAAATATTTCGAATAAACAGGTGGTTATAAAATATTCATTGTTGTCGGGGAATATTCGTTTGGTCGTGGAATATTCTTGCTGTCGGGGAATATTCGTACGACGGCGCAGTCTTTTGTGGGTCCCATAACGGAAAGCGATTGGATGAAGAAAACGACAAATATAAGTTGTTTATAAAAAACGGCGTAGTTGTTACCGTTAATACTGTTGGAATACCCGGTGGTTAAAACACAGTAATACGCGTTGTTACACAGTAGCACACGGTATTGCACCAATTATTGACTCTTACGTAAGAAGACACTACTCAATAATGGTTACAGTAATTACTGTTCAGTATTTTATGTTATTGATTCAATAATTGCTGTATTGATATTTTGTATTACTGTTGTTTCAATAATTGTCATTACACAGTATTTTCCATTATCGAAGCAATAATTCATATTATCTGAATAATATTATTAGATAACATTATTGGCAATGTCTAGAAAGTTCTGTCTAAGGAGAGGTTTAGTCACCTAATTGCGCGCCAGTAAGGAGAAATTCTTATTGGAAAGCCCCCTCTTTCCTGGGAACGGCCTGGTTGCTAGTATTGTGATTCTGTAATATTATTTGTGAATAATTAATTATTGATTCATATGATGAGAAAAATATTAATTTTATTTGGATATAGATGGAGAAAATTTTTAATGTGACAATTGTTGAAAATTAATATTTTATCTTTTTCTGATAAAATAATTCATTTAAATATATTATTTTAATAATATATTAACGGTGATATTTTTACGATGAATGTGGGATATATGAATATATGAGGAGAAAGAGTATTTTTGTTGTAATGAATATTAAAAACAGATTTTGTGTGTCGGTGGACCTGTTTCTTGACTGAAATTTGATTATAGCCTGTAAAATCGTCCGTTTGTGGATTTCGGTCAATTTCTGTTTGGAATTTGGAAAAACTTCCTTCTACAAAGTTGTAGAGAATTGAATTTCCTATTAAAACTCGCGAGATTCGAATTTTTCTGACAAAAGGGCTATTTATTATGAATTATTGAAGTTCCGGAGCTCCGAAATAATTGATTTTTGGAAGTTTAAAATATTTTTATTAATAGAAACGTTTTTTGTACTTCTTCTAGAAGGGAGCATGTGGTTTGTATTCAAATTTGCAGATTCTAAGAATGGCGTAGAAAATTTTTATATATATTATTATTATATAAATTTTCTGCTTTGGTGTTCTAAGCAATTTCCTATAAATAGGTGCTTAGGTTAGAATTGAAAATCACACCAGAAACTGAAAGTTTTCTCTCTCTATATTATCGAGCGTATTCTTGTGAGTATTTTGAGTATACTTTGAGTATTGCTATACGGTGCAAGTTCAAGTCATAGCCTATATCCGGTGTTTTAAGCTAGAAGTACTGTCTTTTCGAGGTAAGGGATGTTATTTTCTTCGAAAATGATATTATTTCTTCAATATCATTATACCTGAAATATTGGTTGGAACTTTTTATCAAATTTGAAACTTTTTCATGTCGGGGTTACTATTCATGAGTTACTATTCACGAGTTACTATTCATGAGTTACTATTCACGAGTTACTATTCACGAGTACTATTCACGAAGCGTGAAGATGTGTTTTTTTGTGAAATATCTATCTTTTGGTGTCAGAAGTTACTATTCACTGTATACGTCACTATTCACGTATACGACACTATTCACGAATACGACACTATTCATCCGAAAAATGAAATTTCTTCTTTTTGTCCAAAATATCTATTCTGGATACTATCTTTGATTGGATCCTATGTTTTGATCATTCTTGAATTTTACTTCAGTATGATTATTTATGAAGTATTTTTGAACTCGGATTGTTTAAAGTACGAATCCTTAATACTTGTTATTTTGTTTCACTGGATTCGTTTCCTTTAAAATATTTTTCATCATCCTCAGTCCTAAATGATGGTGTTACTGAATATCTTTGGCCTGTAGTGCAAAGATGGTTGATTTTACTATGAATATCTTTGGCCGTAGTGCAAAGATGTACAGGTGTTGAGATGAACATGAACTAATTGATGAATATCTTTGGCCCGTAGTGGCAAAGATGAACAGGTGTTTAGATGAACATGACCGACTGATGAATATCTTTGGCCTGTAGTGCAAAGATGAATATTTGATTTGATTTGAGATATATATTGATTGATGTTACAGGGATAAAATATTGATGATGGACTTTTAAATTCATAGATGTTAGTAGATTCTATTCTCTACTTAACTCTTCTAATGAATTGTTGTTTCCGCTGCAGTTGTTGATCTAAAACTTGTTGTCTATTGTATTCTATCAGATTTTTCCCTGTTGAAGACTAAGGATAATTTGTTGTACATTATCTTAGTCATAATATTCTTTACTGGGCTAGTTGAGCTCACCCTTTTCCTTGTTGTTCCATCTTTCTTCTCAGGAGACGAGAATGTAGCGAGTACGAGTCGGGGTATGGAATGAAGGTTCTAGAGAGAGTTGTTTAGTAGTCCTCACCATTTTTTTTAAAATTATGTATCAATAATTATGATGGGGATTTATTTGCATGTGGATATTGTCTAGATGATAATGTTTGTATTCAAACCCACAGCTTATGGGTGGTAAAAGTTGTAGTTGTTTCTGTACCATGTGTATTTGGCGACTCAGAATGGGTTGGGTGGAATGGACCTATTTTGGGGTCGTCACAGTTGTATATTATCTTAGTCATAATATTCTTTATTGGGCTAGTTGAGCTCACCCTTTTCCTTTTTGTTCCATTTTTCTTCTCAGGAGATGAGAATGTAGCGAGTACTAGTCGGGGGATGTAATGATGGTTCTAGAGAGAGTTGTTTAGTAGTCCTCACCATTTTTGTAAAATAATGTATCAATAATTATGATGAGGATTTATTTGTATGTGGATATTGTCTAAATGACAATATCTGTACTTAAACTCACAGTTTGTATGTTGTAATAATAAAGTTGTAGTTATTTCTGTACCATGTATTGACAACTCAGAATGAGTGATGTATACATATTTTGGGGGCATCACAATATATATATATATATATATATATGTATATATATATAGAGTCCGGATCCAGTCCGGACTCCCGGATTTTGTTAAAATCCGGACTTTTTTTTTTTTTTTTTTTTTTTTGCTTTTTTTTTTTTTGAAACAACTAAAAAAAAAAAAAAAAAAATTTATGGAATTGGAATTTTTACATTATACAGTGTTTTGGGTGTGATTTGGATGCCTATAACGAAACATGTCTGTACAGTCTGGGCAGACTGTACATACATTGGTTGGGGTAGGTATTAAAAACACACCCAAAACACTGTATTATTGAAAAATTTCAGTTCCATAAATTTTTTTTTTTTTTTTTTAGTTGTTCCAAAAAAAAAAAAGCAAAAAAAAAAAAAAAAAATTTGGACCGGATTTTGATCCAGTCCGGACTCCCGGACTGGATCAGTTCTGTATATATATATATATATATATATATATATATATATATATATATATATAAAGCATTCATATTATAACCGTATGTCAACTTATGCAAAAATATTCCTCAAAAACCGCAAATGCAATAAAGTCTAACTGCCAATTTAAATATACACGTGTAGCATTGTTTCACATATCACACATATACCACTTTTGCAATACAAGTTAATATATTTTAAGTGACATAATATTTTTAGAAAAACCTTTTTCATTTAAGACATATAACAAGATATAATGCAATAATATGTCCTAGAGCCTTTAAATAAAAAATTAATTATTATGCAATTGATCTTACATTTGTTTTCTTATAAAAGAAAAACTTTCTTCCTCAATTTGAAAATCCCACCATCGATCCTTTATCAACAAACTTGAAACACCATCAAACAATTTAGTATTTGAACATTTCATCATCAAAACATAAGGCTAGAATATGACTAAGTCAACAATAACGTACTTATGTTTCAATACTTTAGTTTGTGGATAATTATGATGTAACAGTAGAATAATTTGTTACTATATGATACTCTCTCCGTCACAGAATAAAAGTTTTTATTATTATTTTAAGTAGTTCAAAGTTAAACGTCTACTTATCTTAAATATTTTATTTTTTACAATATTTTATTTATAATATCTTTATTATTAATTGCCATATTTTTATTCTCTGTGCATATTTATGGAGTATTACTAGTCATGTGCAGAAAACTATACAATTAAATGAGAATTTAAATATGGACAATTTGTCATTTTATCTTTTTTATTAATATGCGTAAAAAGTTGAACAAAACTTTTACCCTGGGACATAAAGAGTATATGATTGTTAAATATATTAACAATGATTCGTAGATATTTTAATTTAGGCTCATGAGAATCAATATTAGTAAATGACTTCTATAAGAAATAAAATTGCTATAAATTAATAAGTTACTCTAAATTTTTTCAGGATCATAAATAGTGTTTAATTTGCTTCTAGTTAAATTCTAGGTTTAAAAAATATTTTAATACTAGTTAATAAAATAAAATAAGGTGACTTTAAAAAGTGTTTTAGTATCAATTAAATTAGGGAAACGATATTTACACATATAATTTTGATATTTTCACATGTACTTCTCTCACATAAAGGTGAGACCCACAATATTTACTTGTAAGAGAAGACTATGTGAAAATATCAAAATTACATATAAAAATAGTGTTCCCCTTAAATTATAGTTCCATATCAAAGATCAATGACAAAACAAATTTAATTTTGTCTTATTATATATGTATGTATATAGATATATAGACTAGATAAGATAAGCGTCGTGTGAAGCACAAGTTTATTTTTAATTCTTTACTTATTCTATATATATAATGATTATAACTTTTTTTAATTTTAATTTAACTTATCATAAAATGACTATAAACTTTGCTCAAACGAATAATTATCAAAAACTTGCAATTGAATGTTAGTAATATATATTTATTTTGTTGTTGTTTTAAATTTAATATTCAATTTATATAGTTTTTAATTTTTATTTTCAATCTTTCGAATTATAGTTATTTAGAGTTAAAAAATGAGTGAAATCTAAACGTCTAAACTTGGTGTTTAAGAAATTTTATACGACATAAAATTAGAGTAATAAGTTACCATCATGTTTTATTTTTGTTTTTAATGGTAACTGAAATTTTAATAACTATATATATATATATAAGTGAGATTTTTTTAACATTAATTAACTAAAGATCTCATGTCTAGAGTAATGGTATTGGTTTCGATTCAACAAAGATAGAATGCCTAGTCAAGGGTCAAGTACAATAGGTAAAAGACGTGTTTGTTTTGGCTCCCGAACGCTGAAATAAAATTAGTAATTAAAATTTAATCATTAATATATTTTGTAATATATATTACACTTTTTAATATTAATTATTGTTTTCTCATAATATTTTAAATATATAATTATTTAGGAATAAGTTGTTGTAGAATAACAGTTACCATTATGAATTTTACTTTTAAAAATTAACTAAATTTTAATTACAATATATAAGTTATAATTATTTTTAACATTAATTAACTAAATGTCTCCTATATTAATTGTTATGTAATTTATAATATTTTGTCCTACATTTTTAATATTTAGTTATTTAGAGTCTAAAGTTGAGTAAAGTAAAATTCTAAGTATGTTTTTAAAGTTAAAATTTATTGTATGACTAAGTAATTAAAGAACTATAAAATAAAATTATTGTAAAATAATATAAATTAAAGTTTGTAGAACCATTAAAAGAATTTTGGTAATTCTCTAACATTAACTATTAATTATTTTTAATAGTTACTAATTTCACAACTTAACTTAATAATTGCATATAATATAGTTTAATTTAGGACTTCTATAAGATATAAAATTATTATAAAATAATTTATATGTTACTCTAAAGTTTTTCTAGATCATAAATAATATATTGGTTCTAATTAAATTCTAAATTTAAAAAGTATTTAGTAATAGTTAATAAAATAAAATTAAGAGTTTTTAAAAAGTGTTTTAGTAACAATTAAATTTTAATTTCATACTAAAGGATAAAAAAAACTTAATTTTATATAGGTATAGATATAGATGAAAGGGAAAGAAAATATATGGTTTTTGTTTTAATATAATCATTCATAAGATTTCATTTAAACGGGATAGTAATATCCAAAAAAGGTATTCCACGTCGAAGTTTGCTAACGACATGAAATGACAAGTGTCACATTGTCGGGTAGATTTACAGGTATGACTTGAAAACTGAATATATATATATACTCATTCTATAAAATATTCCCTCAATTCCAAATATAAAATTATTATTAATTTTTAAAAATCAATCTGAAACATTTTTCAACTAAAAAATTACATGAAAAATTTAAATTTTAGTCAATAAAATGATAAAATATAAAAATATTTAAAATGTATTGCTCGTTGTAAGATTTATTATTTTATATTTTTTAATAAATTACCTCAATTTTTGAGTTTAAAAATGTCTCAAATTAACTTTAAAAAATTCAATAATTTTATAATTTGAAATAAAGATAATACATCATATGTACAGTTGTCATATAAATTTAAAAAATAAAAATATAAAATAAAATTTCCATTTTATTCACAATGAATCGTATTTAAGTACACTACACTAATTTTTTTTATTAAAAAAATAATATGTACTTTTGAAAATAAAATAGACAACATTATATAAACGCCTCCCACCACCCTTCTAAATTAAAAATTAAAAATTAAAATAAATTTGAATTGTGTTTGTGTTTTTTCGTCCAAATTCAAATTGGATTCTATCTTATTATTATAGATCTGGACTCTTTATTTTAAATTATTAATATTATCAGATTAAAAATAATATTATTAAAATAAATATATATTTAAACGATATTTATAACGCCGATAATAACAGTCGTTTTATTTTGTTCATATAATATACGACTAGGAATATTGTAGTAATAAACTAAACATGGACTCTGCATAGTTAATGAAACATAATTAAGGTTAATTAATAAGGTTCAAATTAATAGGTTCGAAAGCGATATATAAGTTTTACTATTTGATTTTGACTAGAACCTAACCGGCCATTAATCAATATTTTTGATAGTTGAGTATTCATTGACGCTAATATAAAAAGCTTGTCACCTTTTGAATAAAATAATGGTGTTTGTTTTTTTGTTGTCCATTAGGAGCAAGATCTCTTAGAATAATGGTGTTTTTTTTTGTTGTGCATTAGGAGTTATGGCAATTTTTGTTTGTTTATAATGATTTGAGATTATAATTTTATGGATTATAATTTTAAAATTATTAATTTTAGAATTAATTAAATAATTTTTGTCATGTGTTTATTTTTTATTAGTTGATAGCCCGTGCAATGCACAGGCTAGTTTGTTTTTCGATTGTATAATTTTCTAAAATTGGAATGAGAAAGATTTTTCATACTAATATTTTTTTCCATATAAACTTTTCGATTCTTTTTTGCATAGCATAGCAATTACATGTATAAATATGTTGTTATTGCTATTTTATTACTTCCACTTTTATTGTGATAACCCATTTTATTTAAGGTTATTCAGTTGTTGGTCAATTTTTTGAATCTTCTCTTTCATGGCTTCGATCTTTGTTTGTAACGTAATAATAGATTCTTCGATCCTTGTATTCTTGGCATATCCATAACGACCATTGTCACTACTGCTATCATTGCTTATTTCAATAATTTGCCGTTTGTTCCGCCCTTTGTTTTTTGTTGGTATAGATCTGCAAATAAATAAAAACACATAAAATTTTAAAAATAACATGCAAAATAGGAAGAATATATTAGTTTAAAAAATCAGACTAATGACTTTACCTGGTATCCGTTATTTAGTATTTCGTATGAAATTGTTTGTGTATTGAGTTTTTTGTTTATGTGATAGTGATATTTATAGGTGTTTTATATTTAATGAGTATTTTTTTTTGTCATCAATGTTTATCCGTTATACTCCTATGTTATAAAATTTTAGTTTTAATTTGGTGACTTTTGGAGTCTGTGTTAATTTTAGTTTTAATTTTGTGACTTTTGGAGTCTATGTTACAACCAACTGATCGCACCAATTTTTATAGTTCTAATATTTTATGTTTTTGTTGTTGGTGACTTTTGGAGTCTGTGTTATTTTTTTTATTTGAGGCACCGCTTGACATTCTTTCATTATTATTCATTGAATGTAGATAAATTTCAAGTCCGTTTGTTTTTCTTTCTTTCTGTTTTTCTGTCTTTTCATTTTTCATTTTTCATTTTTCCTAATTGATTTGAAATTGATTGTCAAATTAATTTCAATTGATTGAGTTAAGGGGTTGATTTGAAATTGATTGTCAAATTGATTTCAATTGATTGAGTTAAGGGGTTGTGTTGTATTTAGATTTGAAATTGATTGTTAAATTGATTTCAATTGATTGAGTTAAGGGGTTGTGTTGTATTTATATATATAATATAATATAATTGGGATTATTCATGGATAATTTAAAAAATCTCATATTATATTTGTTTTTCCATGATTAATTAAATGATTGGATAAAAAATTATTGTTTGGACTATTATACCATTGTCAATAATAATATATTTTAAATTATAATTTAAATTTATTTATACATAAAAAAATGTTGAATAATTAATTATAAATTTTTAAATATAGATGAGATTGATCCATAAATGATTATTATCCATAAATGAATAATTAATTATGCTTTATATTTTCAATTTAAATTGCAGCATTCTAACACTTCTGAGAAGAGTAAATGCGTACTGCTCTAATATTGATCCTTAACAAGATAACCAGAATGTGACGCCCCCAAAATTAGGTATACATCACCCATCTTGGGTCGTCAGATACATGGTACAAAATTCAAATACAACTTACTAATACAACTGTCGTGTACAATACGACAAAACATAACTGTGAGTTTGAATATAATTATTGTCTACTAGAGATTATACAAACTCAAAAGGAGTCCTCATTACAATTATTAACACACTATTTCACAGAATAGTGAGGACTACTAATGTTATCCTCTGGACCGTAACTCCGTTCCTCGACTAGTCCCTGCTATGTTCTCATTTCCTGAAGAGAACAGTGAAAGAAAGGGTGAGCTCAACTAGCACAGTAAGAAATATTATGACTAAGATAATGCAGAATAAATTATCGTTAGCCTTCAACAGTGTTAAACTGTTAAAATATAACAACATCAAGTTTAACTGCAGCGGAACAAACAATCCATTAAAAGAGTCAAGTAGAGAATAAAATCTACTATATTTTATGATTTAAAAGGTTTTTCATGACTTTTATCGCTGGGACTCAGCTTAATAAATAATTCACATCATCGAATCCCCCCTGCACTACGACCAAGGATATTCTTTAGTATCACGACCATAAATTATCCATGCACTACAGCCAAGGACATTCGTGTATTCATTAATGATCATGATCATGTCAACAACTGTCTATCAATGCACTACGGGCCAATGATAACTTTTACCACATCATTTGTAACATTACGGTCATGATTACACCGAATAATCCCTGGTCATAATCATACCAAGTCCATCTATGCACTACAGGCCACAGATGACTTTCAACATAATATAAACATAAGGATGATGACAATGATATAAGAATTCAATAAAACAAGTTCAAGAATTAATTTATCCAGGAACTAATAAATGTCCAAATTGTCAACATGATATTGCTTTGTAGAGTAAAATTCAAGAATGATCAGAAGAATATTTTCATGAAAAGATAATGGATGAAGCGCAAATATCAAGGATATTCTACTAATTTCATGGAGTATAGAAGTCAAAACTTTAACCAACTGAGTATAATAAAGAATGGAATAACAAAAGAAATCACCATGCATGCGGTACTTCGTATAAACAGGTTATTCCAACAGAATAATAATAACGGAACCAGGCTAGGCAAACTTTACACTGACAGGATGTTCCAACAGAATAATAAAGACGGAACCAGGTCCGGTGTAAAACACACAGACACGATGTTCCAATAGAATAATAGAAAAATGTCACCAAGTATAGGGTAAACCGCGTATACAGGTTATTCCAACAGAATAATAAGCAATGGAATAACAACAGTTCTCTTCATGAATAAGAAAAAATAACACCCCTTATATTAGTAGGAGATTGAATACTGCAGTAGTGTAGTAACAGAATACTCTTCTTCTTTCTCTCTTATTCTCTCTATACTTTCTCTCTCACTCTCTATAGCTTGAATGAATTCGTGAAAAGTAATGAAGCACTAGGCCTCTATTTATAGAAGATTTCTAGCTTAGCACTTGAAATGTGAAAAAGGCAAGTGGCTTGATGACTGGTGAATTGAAAAGAAAAGTAGTTTGACGCCTGTAATGTGAAACACCAAGTGGTTTGACGCCTGTAATGTGAAACGATAATTGGTTCGACGCCTGTAATATGAAACGGCAAGTGGTTTGACGTCTGGTAAAGGTAATTACTACTGACGAAAGTAATTACTATTGACGAAGGTAATTACTATTGACGAAAGTAATTACTATTGATGAAGGTAATTACTATTGACGAAGGGACTCTTAGATGATGACATATGGCCCCCCCATAAAATAACCAAACTTACCACAAACGTCTCATAATAGACTCTTTATATACATCAATGATTGGATAAATATTACCACAAATCATTTTATTTTTAATCAACACATATTTAATCTTTTAACAATTATTATTTATAACTTGTCGTCTCAATTATTGATTTAATAATATAACATATTATACAGATGATACTGTGACAATAATTGAATCAATAATATAAGAGATATGATGCAGCAATTACTGTAGTAATAATTGAGTATAGCTGAGTGACTTCTCACGTAAGCATAAATAATCAATACCGTGTGCTACTATGCAACCACGAGTATTACTGTACTTTAACTACCGGGTAGTTCAACAGTTTTAACGGTAACACCTCCGCCGTTATTTTCATAAAGTATTTTTGTCGTTTTCTCAATCCGACAATAATTCCGTTATGGGGTCCACCAATGATTGTGCCGTCGTACGAATATTCTCCGACAAAAAGAATATTCCCCAACCAAACAAATATTTTTTAACAACTTGCTTACTTTGAAAAATTTATAAATATTACCCACAACTATAACATTATATCAAATTTACTCCATAATATTCAAAAATAATATTTATAGAAAATTCATCTTTATTTATAAAAGTTGGGGTCTTACAACCTCCCCTTATTATGAAATTTCACCCTTGAAATTAGGGTACGTACCTGGTATGTCGAAGAAGTAAGGATACCTTGATTTCATTTCAGATTCTAACTCCCAACTCATTTCCTCAACATCATGGTTTCTCCATAAAACTTTGACTTGAGGTATAACCTTGGAGCGTATAATATGTTCCTTCTTATCCAAGATTTGAACAGGAACCTCTTCATACGTCAAATCTTCCGCTATTTCGTCCGGTTCTAACTCAATAATGTGGTTCGGGTCTTTCACTTATATACGTAACATGGATATGTGAAAAACGTTATGAACACGAGACATACTTGGCGGTAAAGCGAGTCTATAGGCCACATTTCCTACTCGATCGAGGATTAAAAATGGGCCGATGAATCGAGGATTGAGCTTTTCTCTCTTTCCAAATCTCGTAACTCCTTTCCATGGAGCAACACGCAACAACACATGATCTCCTATATCGAATTCCACGTCCTTTCGATGAAGATCAACATAACTTTTTTGTCAATCTTGTGAGGTTTTTATACGTTGTCGGATCATTTGAATCTTTTCCGTAGTCATACGTACCAACTCCGGTCCCAACAACGTTGCTTCACCCACCTCATCCCAGCATACTGGAGAACGACACTTTCTTCTATACAGCGCTTCGAATGGAGCCATGCCAATACTTGCTTGATAACTGTTGTTGTAAGAAAACTCCACCAATGGTAAGAACTTGTCCCAACTTCCTTTGAAATCAAGGACACAGAGTCTTAATAGATCTTCAAGAGTTTGAATAGTCCTCTCTGACTGTCTGTCCGTCTGAGGATGATATGCCGAGCTAAATCGTAAGTCTGTGCCCATAGCTTTTTGCAAACTAACCTAAAATCGTGAAGTGAATCTTGGGTCTCGATCAGAAACTATGGATACCGGCATACCATGCAGTCTTATAATCTCGTTTATGTACATACGAGCAAGACGTTCAAGTGTATAAGTTTCTCGTATCGATAAAAAATGAGCAGACTTGGTCAATCTATCAACAATGACCAAAATCACATCTATGCCTTGAGAAACACTAGGAAGACAGGTAACGAAATCCATGGTAATGTGCTCCCACTTCCATTCTGGAATTTCAAGTGGTTGCAATGGACTTTTTGGTACTTGATGCTCCGCTTTAACTCGTTGACAAGTTAGACACCTTGAGATAAACAACGCTATCTCTCTCTTCATATTGCTCCACCAAAATGTATGACGAATATCATGATACATTTTGGTACTCCCAGGATGGATTGCAAACGGTGTGTTGTGCTCCTCCATCATGATTTTATACTTTAAATCAGGGTCGTTAGGAACACAAAGTCTGGAGTTGACTCGAAGTATTCCTTCTTCATCGATTCTTGCTTCCGGCATAGCACCTTCTTGCACTTTCTTCCTCATATGCATCAGCTCCAGGTCTGTAACTTGAGCAACTTTAACTTTATCGATTAAAGTCGGTTCTACTCGTATATTCGCCATCATCACATGGGTCCCTGGAGTCTTTAACTCTATCTCCATCCTTTGCAAGTCACACAAAATGGGCATTTGCGTTGACAATATCGCACTCGTACTTGCATATGATCTTCTACTCAATGCGTCAGCTACCACGTTCGCTTTTCCAGGATGGTATTGGATGGTATGATCATAATCTTTCAACAGTTCAAGCCAACGTCGTTGTCGAATGTTGAGTTCCTTTTGAGTAAAGAAATATTTGAGGCTTTTATGATCCGTAAAGATCTCTAACTTCTCCCCATACAAGTAATGCCTCCAAATTTTAAGTGCAAAGACAACAGTTGCCAACTCTAGATCATGAGTAGGATAATTCCTCTCATATTCTTTGAGTTTTCTTGAGGCATAGGCTATGACTTTCCCATGTTGCATGAGAACACATCCCAACCCTTTGCCTGAAGCATCACTGTAGATGACAAATCCCTCCGAGCCAGATGGTATTGTCAGAACAGGTGCTAAAATGAGTCTCCTCTTGAGTTCTTGAAAACTCTTCTTACATTCTTCGCTCCAACCGAAATTTGTATCTTTTCGAGTCAGTTGAGTTAATGGAGTAGCAATTAGAGAAAATCCTTCCACGAATCTCCGATAATTACCAACTAAGCCGAGAAAGCTACGTACTTCGGTCACTGATTTAGGTTGCTCCCAGCTTTGAATTGCTTCAATCTTTGCAGGGTCAACAGATATTCCATGACTTGATACTACGTGCCCAAGGAATGCTACTTCCTCAAGCTAGAATTCGCATTTCTTCAACTTGGCATAAAGCTTGTATTAACGAAGCTTTTGGAGTGTCAGCCTCAAGTGTTGCTCATGATCTTCACGACTTTTGGAATAAGTAAGGATGTCATCAATAAAGACGACCACAAAGTGATCCAAATATTCTTTGAATACTCGGTTCATTATATCCATGAAGGCATCAGGAGCATTAGTCAATCCAAAGGACATGAATAGAAATTCATAATGCCCGTACCGAGTTCTGAAAGCCGTCTTTGGAATGTCATCGATTCTAATATTCAATTGGTGATATCCGAAACGAAGATCAATCTTTGAAAAGAATTTGGCTCCTTGCAACTGGTCAAACAGGTCATCAATACGTGGCAATGGATACCTATTTTTGATGGTGACATGATTCAACTCCTGATAATCAATACAAAGTCGTATACTCCCATCTTTTTTCTTTACGAATAGAATAGGAGCACCCCAAGGAGAAGTACTAGGACGAATAAAGCCGATGTGTAACAATTCCTGCAGTTGGGTCTTTAACTCCTGAAGTTCAATAGGAGTCATTCGATATGAGGCTTTGGAAATGGGTTTTGTACCGGGTTCAAGGTCGATACAAAATTCAATTTCACGCTCAGGGGGTAGGCCAGGAAGTTCTTCGGGGAATACGTCAGGAAATTTATTAACAATAGAAATATCATTCAAAACTGACGTATTTTTGTTTAAATTTGTGATATGAGCTAAGAAAGCTTGACATCCGTTTTTCAATAAACGAATAGCTTTATGGCTTGAGATGACCGTGATTGATTTTAATGGTTTGGTCGCTTGAATTCGCATAATAGGTTGATTAGGAATATAAAAGCTAACAACCTTACGGAAACAATAAATTTTTGCATGATGAGTAGTTAACCAATCAATCCCTAGAATCGGGTCAAATGCAAGTATTTTCAATGAAATCAGATCTACAGGTAATGTGAGAATATCGATTTGAACCAAACAAGACTTATAAATAGTGGATGTAATGAAGGTTTCTCCCAACGGAGTTTCCACAGATAAGTCAAAGTCTAATTTCTTCGGAGGCAAATTTAATCGATGAGCCTCAAGTAGGAGAAATAAAAGAATTGGCTCCTTTGGAATGTCATCGATTCTAATATTCAATTGGTGATATCCGAAACGAAGATCAATCTTTGAAAAGAATTTGGCTCCTTGCAACTGGTTAAACAGGTCATCAATACGTGGCAATGGATACCTATTTTTGATGGTGACATGATTCAACTCCTGATAATCAATACAAAGTCGTATACTCCCATCTTTTTTCTTTACGAATAGAATAGGAGCACCCCAAGGAGAAGTACTAGGACGAATAAAGCCGATGTGTAACAATTCCTGCAGTTGGGTCTTTAACTCCTGAAGTTCAATAGGAGTCATTCGATATGAGGCTTTGGAAATGGGTTTTGTACCGGGTTCAAGGTCGATACAAAATTCAATTTCACGCTCAGGGGGTAGGCCAGGAAGTTCTTCGAGGAATACGTCAGGAAATTTATTAACAATAGAAATATCGTTCAAAACTGACGTATTTTTGTTTAAATTTGTGATATGAGCTAAGAAAGCTTGACATCCGTTTTTCAATAAACGAATAGCTTTATGGCTTGAGATGACCGTGATTGATTTTAATGGTTTGGTCGCTTGAATTCGCATAATAGGTTGATTAGGAATATAAAAGCTAACAACCTTACGGAAACAATAAATTTTTGCATGATGAGTAGTTAACCAATCAATCCCTAGAATCGGGTCAAATACAAGTATTTTCAATGAAATCAGATCTACAGGTAATGTGAGAATATCGATTTAAACCAAACAAGACTTATAAATAGTGGATGTAATGAAGGTTTCTCCCAACGGAGTTTCCACAGATAAGTCAAAGTCTAATTTCTTCGGAGTCAAATTTAATCGATGAGCCTCAAGTAGGAGAAATAAAAGAATGGGTAGAACCGGTATCAAATAAAATATAGATTTCATTAGAGTTTATGATAAGCTTAGCCGTGATGACCTCATTCGGGTTCCTTGCTTTTTGGGAGGTCACAACAAACGCTCTCCCTTGCACTACCGGTTTTGACTTTTCTGGGACGGCCTTTGGTGCCTTCATCCTAGCTGAATTTGTCTTCGGTGAACGAAAAAATCGGGCTAAGTGACCTTCTCTTCCACAATTATAACATGCTTTGGACGGCATCGTGCAGTTTGGTCTGATGTGCCCCTCCCTTCCGCGTTTGAAACATATGATAGGTGGTCGTTCTCCTTCCTTAACGACAGGTGCTGGTGCTGACGTATTTCCATCATTGTTGAATCTCCTCTTCTTGAAATGTCCATTCTTATTATTTTGGCCCTGATTACCACCGAAGTGGTTACCATTTCTAGCCTGTTGATTCCCTCCACGCTTGTTGTCACCGCTTCGGTGACTGCTCTCGCTGGTATTATCATTTTGTCGGCTGCTCTCTTTTAGTTGCGTTGACTCGTTATTGCGCTCCACTAACTGAGCCCTATTTACAACATCTGAATATAAACACAGTTTATGAGAAATAAGATGTTGACGTATCTCCGGCTTCAAACCTCTTAAAAATATCCGTGTCATTCTCTCTTCATTATCCACCAAGTGGGATGCAAACTGAGATAACTCCGCAAATTTAGCCTCGTATTGCGACACAGTCATATTATTTTGTTCCAACTTGATAAACTCCACCTCCTTCATGTGACGAATACTTTTGAAAAAGTATTTGTCGTTGAACAGCTCTTGGAACTTCTCCCAAGACATCTTCAGTACGGCAGGTTGAGTACGTTTTACTGAATCCCACCAGTAATCTGCCTCTCCGCGCAACATAAAGGCGGCAAAGTGAACCTTTTGCTCCTCGGAGCATCCCAAGACATCAAATATCTTGGTGATCTGCTTTATCCATGCTTCCGCCATAAGTGGTTTTGGCTCTCCCTTAAACTCCGGTGGTCCCAACTCCTTGAATTGTTTAGCGGTAACCGCCCGAGAGTTTTCAGTGTTTCCACCCGCATTCTAACACTTCTGGGAAGAGTGAATGCGTACTGCTCTAATATTGATCTTTGACTAGATAACCAGAATGTGACGCCCTCAAAATTAGGTATACATCACCCATCTTGGGTCGTCAGATACATGGTACAAAATTCAAATACAACTGTCGTGTACAATACGACAAAACATAACTGTGAGTTTGAATATAATTATTGTCTACTAGAGATTATACAAACTCAAAAGGAGTCATCATTACAATTATTAACACACTATTTCACAGAATAGTGAGGACTACTAATGCTATCTTCTGGACCGTCACTCCGTTTCGCGACTAGTCTCTGCTATGTTCTCATTTCCTGAAGAGAACAGTGAAAGAAATGGTGAGCTCAACTAGCCTAGTAAAAATATTATGACTAAGATAATGCAGAATAAATTATCGTTAGCCTCCAAGTGTTAAACTGATAAAATATAACAACATCAAGTTTAACTGCAGCGAAACAAGCAATCCATTAAAAGAGTCAAGTAGAGAATAAAATCTACTATCTTTTATGATTTAAAAGGTTTTTCATGACTTTTATCGCTGGGACTCAGCTTAATAAATAATCCACATCATCTAATCACCCCTGCACTATGGCCAAAGATATTCTTTAGTATCACGACCACAAATTATCCATGTATTACAGCCAAGGACATTCGTGTATTCATTAATGGTCATGATCATGCCAACAACTGTCCATCAATGCACTACGAGCCAATGATAACTTTTACCACATTATTTGTAACATTACGGTCATGATTACACCGAATAATCCCTGTTCATAATCATACCAAGTTCATCTATGCACTACAGGCCACAGATGACTTTCAACATAATATAAACATAAGGATGATGACAATGATATAAGAATTCAATAAAAACAAGTTCAAGAATTAATTTATCCAGGAACTAATAATGTCCAAATTGTCAGCATGATATTGCTTTGTAGAGTAAAATTCAAGAATGATCAGAAGAATATTTCCATGAAAAGATAATGGATGAAGCGCAAATATCAAGGATATTCTACTAATTTCATGGAGTATAGAAGTCAAAACTTTAACCAACTGAGTATAATAAAGAATTGAATAACAAAAGAAATCACCATGCATGCGGTACTTCGCATAGACAAGTTATTCCAACAGAATAATAATAACGGAACCAAGTCAGGCAAAATTTGCACCGACAGGATGTTCCAACAGAATAATAAATACAGAACCAGGTCCGGTGTAAAACACACAGACAGGATATTTCAACAGAATAATAATAAAGACGGAACCAGGTCCGGTGTAAAACACACAGCCATGATGTTCCAGCAGAATAATAGAAGAATGTCACCAAGTATAGGGTAAACCGCGTATACAGGTTATTCCAACAGAATAATAAGCAATGGAATAACAACAGTTCTCTTCATGAATAAGAAAGAATAGCACCCCTTACATTAGTAGGAGATTGAATACTGCAGTAGTGTAATAACAGAATACTCTTCTTCTTTCTCTCTTATTCTCTCTATACTTTCTCTCTATATAGCTTGAATGAATTCGTGAAAAATAATGAAGCACTAGGCCTCTATTTATAGAAGATTTTTAGCTTAACACTTGAAATGTGAAAAAGGCAAGTGGCTTGATGACTGGTGATGTGAAAAGAAAAGTAGTTTGACGCCTGTAATGTGAAACACCAAGTGGTTTGACGCCTGTAATGTGAAATGACAATTGGTTCGACGCCTGTAATATGAAACGGCAAGTGGTTTGACGTCTGGTAAAGGTAATTACTATTGACGAAGGTAATTACTATTGACGAAGGTAATTACTATTAACGAATGGACTCTTAGATGATGACATATGGGCCCCCCATAAAATAACCAAACTTACCATAAACGTCTCATAATAGACTCTTTATATACATCAATGATTGAATAAATATTACCACAAATCATTTTATTTTTAATCAACACATATTTAATCTTTTAACAATTATTATTTATAACTTGTCGTCTCAATTATTGATTTAATAATATAACATATTATACAAATGATACTGTTACAATAATTGAATCAATAATATAAGAGATATGATGTAGCAATTACTGTAGCAATAATTGAGTATAGCTGAGTGACTTCTCACGTAAGCATCAATAATCAATACCGTGTGTTACTATGCAACCACGTGTATTACTGTACTTTTACTACCGGGTAGTTCAACAGTTTTAACGGTAACACCTCCGCCGTTATTTTCGTAAAGTATTTTTGTCGTTTTCTCAATCCGACAATAATTCCATTGTGGGGTCTACCAATGATTGTGTCGTCTTACGAATATTCTCGACAAAAAGAATATTCTCCGACCAAACGAATATTTTATAACAACTTACTTACTTTGCAAAATTTATAAATATTACCCACAACTATAATATTATATCAAATTTACTCCATAATATTCAAAAATAATATTTATAAAAAATTCATCTTTATTTATAAAAGTTGGGGTCTTACACAGAATAACTTGTAGGTCACGGTTGCGACACCCTAGCTAACCTTGGGCTAAGCTCATCTATCTATTCCAAAAAATTAAAATGTTAATTCAAAGACATCTGGACTTGATTTATTTTTATTTGTTTTTGGTGGAGGGTTCCTCACCTCCTTGTCATCTCATTACAGAAATGTCAGAAATTGAAACTTATGCGAGTCGAGTTCCATGAAAGTAAAGAATATATTGTATCCTCATATTGTGCAAAGTTGGTGTTCCATATATATATACTAGCTGTGTCGCGTGTCTCCGGCACTACATGAACAGTAGAATTTATTTCAAACTTTGGACGGTCCAGATAATTTATTAGAGTGATCGAAAAATTCAAAATCAATTGTGTGTGTGTGTGTATATATATATATATATATATATATATATATATATATATATATATATACACATGATTAGGTCCGGACTCCCGGACGGTACTAAAATTCTATTTTTTTTAAAACAACTAAAAAAAATTAATATTTTATGGAACTGAAAATTTTTCATAATATAATATTTTGGGTGTGATTTGGATACATAATTTTAAATATTTTATTAAATCTTGAAATATTACTGAATAAGATAGAGTCGTCCAACTGAATTGCTTTGGTTCAGACTCTAGACTGAGAATGAACATCCCTAAATTGGGAAGATTTTATACTGTGCCAAAAGGCAGTGATGATAAACGCAAGTTAAGTCAGTTTACATATGAATTTTTGACAGAACCATTTCAGAAAATGAAAATAAATGTTCATGATTTTGTGACCACTCAGCATTCAAAAAATCAATACGTCATTTCAAAAATGGGAACAAATCATGTTGTGTTTCAATACTTTACAGTATTTGTTCTACTGTCAAAGCATATCTCAAAGAAAACATTTATTTCTTACGTATAACGTTTATTCTGTTATTACCTGCTGAGCAATTAAATATTCATCCTTACTTTGATACAAATATTTTCAGTTAAGAAGTATTTGTTAAGTTTGTATATTATGTCTATGGCGATATTTTTTTGGGCTACGACAACGGTTCAACCGTCGCCATAGATATCCTAGTCTATAGCGACGGTTGAACCACGACTGTGTACTATACAACTATGTATATACATATAGGCCATATAACTGCATATATATATATATATATACATATATATATATAGGGCTATATGTATATACACAGCTGTGTATTACACAGTAGGCTAAGACGACAGATTTTTTGGGTTATAGCGACGGTAAACTGTCGCCATAACCCAGAATAGCTATGACGACGGGTGAAACCGTCGCTATAGCCCAAAAAATCGTCGCTATAGCCTACTGTGTAATACACAGCTGTGTACACACATTTTTTCCATATATATATATATACACACACACACGATAAGGATCAAGAGTATTCTCCTTAAATAACATTCCTCCTTAAATAACATTCTTTTATTAAAACTACGTCGTTTTGGAGAGACGCGGTGACATTTTTATAAATACACGATGACATTGTATTAAGTACTTTAGAAATAATTAGGCATAATTAAACATCATTAAGATGAACTAATGAAGATGAATACTCCATCCGTCTCTTAGTAAAAGACTTTTTAGAGTTGTGCACATGTATTAAGGAAATGATTGTACTAAATCCGTTCTTAAAAGATTGTCGTTTAAAATTTTTACACATGGATTAAGAAAGTATCATTTACCAAGTAAAATTTATTTAAAATTCCATCTCTATCCCTTTATGGGAAATTGAAAACTATTAATACAAGAGAGAATTTCTTGGGACAATAAGAGAAGGTAGAAGCAATATAAAAAAGTAAATAATTTATTCTTCTCGAAAGTTGTAAACGACAAACATTTTGAAACAATTTTTTTTTTTCCTAAAACGACAATCTTTTAGTAACTGAGGTAGTATAACATTAAATATAATATCAAAAGTTTATTTTGCCCTTGTATTGAAAAAATAGATTGTTATTTATTGGGCAAAAAATAGTGAGAGAACCAAAATTATATTTAATACTTAGGATAATATTGGAAACTAAGCAATTAATGCTTACTTGAAATTCTAAAACGTCATATATTAAGGGACAAAAGAACTTCTCTAAAACGTTCTCTAAAACGTCTTATATTAAGGGACAGATGGAGTATAAAACTAAACTATTATTTTTTGAAATAGAGAAATTAAGTTATTTATTAAAATAGGATTTAAGATTATGGGATAATAATAAAACCAACCTTATACAATAATGGAGGCATATGATGGGATATAAAATTCTATAAATGTAACTACTCGTGGAGCTTAAATTCACCTACTATTCGGAATGTAAATAGGAGGAATTATAAGAAAGAGAAAGCTCATATGGTTTTGATTATAGTAGCATAGGAATTCTTAAAGCATATGAAAATCTTCTGATTTCAGTGTTCGAGACAAATTTTGGTTTGATCTATTCATTAGTTTATGCAATAACAGAATTACTAACATGAGAGAGTAGCTCAGAAGGGTATGCAATAAATTAACCTGATCTTTTTAGACAAACAAAACAGCCAAACATCTAATAATAACAATTCCAAGGCTCATCCTTCCCAAATAAGCCTTGTTCAAATCTATAGGCTTGTGCTCCTTTTCACAATTATACCCAATTTAAACCACAAGTTTGATCCTCCAGGACAAGAAAAGGGCAGAGCAATTAAGAACAACATATAATTCATGGCAGGCGAAGGAGTAATAGATGAGAACTAGAAACTTTCAGAAATTCTTTCCATCAAATCAATGTAATACTAACACTAATAACAAGGCTTTGCAATTTCACTAAAACCAAGCTAACATTGAATAATTTACATGTGCATGCAGTCCAAATCTCAATGATTAGATGAGTTAATAACAGGCTTCAAGTATGAACCAATAATTAGGAAATACCTGATGTAAATAACCACTAGTTTGGGTGTCCATATACACAAGAGCTATTAAATAAATATTTCCCTTTACATATCCTTTATAAAAATCAAGCTTTGCCAGTTATCTCAGAATCAAGATTCAAATTGATCAGCCTGTGCAGAACAATTACTATCTGGTTGGGTTTCCACATAAACAAATTATACAATACATGTTAATGAATTATTTCCTTCAAGTAACATGATCTCTCTCTCTTCTCTCTTTTCTCTTTCTTTTTGGGATAAGTATTCACGTACGCACTTCTCCTACAAACATAATGCTTCACTTAACAAGACGTAACACCCCTTTTACAGCTCTAATCTTTCTATTTATGAAACTAAGGTTACAAAAGCTATATAATCCTGACATTTTCAAACATATAGCAGATCAAATTTTTAAATATTGGAGCAACTCTTTGCACCTTCTAAGAATGGTTCAGTTAGTTTGTGTGTGAGTAGTATAACTGTATAACTAATGATGGGCCACTATATCCACGGGAAAATGGAATATCAAATAAAAGTTAATCAATTTCTCGTGTTAAGATACAAGGAGATTATATTTAATAGGAAAAGAGGGAAAAAAAACCTTGAGAGGATACACCATTCCTCCTTTTAACATCAGCAACACCCCTTGATACTTCTAGCAAATACTAAAATAAAACAATAATGGCAACAACATATGATCCGTGTTAGCAGTGACTTTATCCTTTATACCGAAATACTATCAAATAACACATGCTATTTCTTTTAATGACAATCTGAACTACATTTATCATATTTACACAATTTCAACCATTCATCAAACATGAAAAAAAACTAGCAAAAGCTAAAAACTAATATGAAGCACTACTCATATAGTCATACTCAAAAGTCATTAACAAATATAAACAGTATAAAATGTGACAAACACATTGATATTGCTCTGCCTTTACAGTGTACACATCATTAACTAAATTCATACATTCATACAACAAACAAGAAAGAACCTATAATTGCTCTAACCTTAGACTCAAACATCCAAGTTCTACATCTGAACGCTGCTTTTGAGAGGCACATATTCTCCAAGATAGCCACCAAGGTGATCATACAGAACACTCTTATCAATCTCTTGATGATGATAACTCTTGCAAACATAGTAAAACACACTCTGCACCAACAAGCCCACCAAATTCACAATCACCAGCACCCCAACCAAAAACCCACCAACAACAATCTTTGAAAACACTCCATAATTCCCACCATGAACCACCACAGATCCAAAAATCGCATTAATTGCTCCACAAATTACAAAATACCCAAAAACAATCAAGCCCGCCATTCCAGTCTTACCCTTCAACAACTCATAGCTCTTCTTCATCGCCGCAAACCCGTAAATCGGCTCAAGCACAGAAATAACACTAGCCAAGTGCCACAATGCAGTTATATAAACATGAACCACAAGAAACAGAACGAAAACAACAATTATAGAGAAAACGAACAAAATTGGGTTCTGGGTATCAATTGCCACAATCAAAAGAAGCACAAAACAGAGAAAAATCAAATTATACACAACCATGGTGAGAATTACCCAGAGGTAAGTAATCAATAGGCGCTTGAAAACTCTGGGAATGGCAGAAGTGGTTGAGGAGAAGGAAACAGGCTTGGAGGTGTACATAGATGCAACAGTGAAGACAACAGCAGCAGTGGATAGGAGAGAGAAAGCAAAGAGGAAGATGAGGTAAAAGAACTGGAAAATGAGGAGTTTGGTCCACAGGGAGGAATGGGATCCATTTCCATATGGGTTTTGGATTTGAGAGAGAAGGGGATGTGTAAAGAGGGAGTGAGCTAAAATTGCAAAGGATAAAGGGAAAATTAGGGTTAGGGTTATGAGGTAAAAGGTTTTGGGGGACTTGTTGGGGATTGAGGTTGATTCTTTCAGGATGTCTGGTACTGTTAGGAATTGGAGCTCTTCAGGATGGAGATCCATGGAATTGAATTTGATTGATGATGGAAAATAATTAGCTCAATTTATTGATTGAATTAACTGGACATATTTGTATGAATTGGAATACTGGAATTATTGAAACGGATGAGTGATACAGAGGTGAGAGATGAGAAAGTGTTTGGTGTGGAACTAGGTGCTAAGATTGCTGTGTTCATAGAAGGCAGCTGCACACCGATTAGATTTTTTATTAGTTTGGTTAAAAAGTGAGTAATAATCAGGGAGGATACTAGATAGTAGTGCAATATTTTTGAGAGTAATGTTTTCAAAAATTTAATAATATTTGATGTTAATTATGAATCACTAGTATATATTTTTTTTAAATCTCAAATTTTGTAAATTCGTTGATATCTCATTTAAATTACAATTAAATAAAGAGGTTAACATGTTCTTTACTGTTTACAAGAATTAGATAAATAATAGTAGTAATAATTTAACTTTCTTTTTACTCGTGCGTAGATACTTAAATCCAATAATATTGACCTTTATTTCTATTTATTTTTGTCCTAATCAATACTTGACATAAGAAATTATATGAGATTTCGAATTTTTGTGGCCCAACCAAATTGGGGGCTAAACTACATAATTTGGAGCGTGCCTGGGTCGCATAACCAGTCCACACCATCATCAGTTTAAAACTTTCTTATAATCTCAATTTGGCGCCTTTTACTCGAAGGCCGAAGGAGAACTGGGTGGACATTTTTTCTTTCTTTCGATTTTTGTGTTTAATGGAAACGGTTCGAATCGATCAGTTCGGAACAAAAAGAAATTGGTTCGGGATCGATCAGAAAGGTGTTTTGGAGATTCGGTACATTCGGTATCGAACCTGTATGTACAAAACATAATTTGTTTTATTAGTCTATTTTCTTCATTTGAGGGTTTTAATGGGAGAAATTGGACTCTTATTCCACTTACGGTTCAAAATGTGAGTGAAGAGGAGATAGAATTAATGGTGTTAATGGGGTTGAAGGAGCTGAATTTGATCGCGGCGCGCCGCCATTCAAATTGTCCTACGATTGAGCAACAATTCCGATTGAAGCATTGTTTTGTTAAGAATCTGTAAGGATCTGTGAAGACAGAACCTTAACTAGCTCAGCTGTGGAGCTTAGTTTCAGATAGAAATGGAGATTAAAGTGAGAGAAACAGAGACAGAGGGGAAGAAGATAAGAGTATTCGAGAAAAGCTAGATATAGAATTTAGAGAGAGAAACATAAATTGCAATTCATATCTTTCATACCCCTTCTATACAATAGTTCAATATTAATACTACTAGCTAACTGATTTAGAAAGAATAACACTAACAAAGACTAACAAGTCCTTATTATACCAAATGTTAAGACTAAAATAGCCTTAAGTAACTAACAACACTTAATCAACAATTAACTACTATTAACTATCCTTCCAAGCACACTTCCTGACAAACCACTCTCCATTAGAACAACCTTGACCTCAAGGTTGAAAATGGGGATATCTCTGGTGGAGTGATTCCCAATCCTCCCAAGTAGCATTATTTGGTAAAGTGTTAGACCACTGCACTAAGACTTGAGCAGCAACATCATTTTTCTTCTTTACCATTCTTTTATCCAACACAGCCACTGGTTCCACAAGGAGCTGGCCATCATCATCCAGCTGAGGCAAAACAGAAGAACTAATGCAGTCCTTGCCAATTTTTTTCTTTAACAAAGACACATGAACACACAGGATGGATTTTAAAATATGTGGGAAGAGTGAACTTGTATGCTACTAGACCAATTTTCTGTGCAATAGGAAAAGGACCAAAAAATTTAGGAGTTAACTTCCCAAACTTTGGATAAGCTAGAGTAGTCTGCCTATGAGGCTTAATCCTCAAATAAACCAAATCACCCACCACAAATGACCTCTCACTCCTGGCCTTATCAGCATACCACTTCATTCTGGACTGGGCATCAATTAAATTATGTTTCAAGAGCTACAAAAACACATTCCTATCTTGACAAAATTGTTTAGTAGCTGGATCAGAAACCCTTCCATACTGATGAAAGTTCAGATGGGGAGCTCTATAACCATATAATGCCTCAAAAGGTGTAGCTTTTAGTCCATTGTGGTAGTGGGTATTATACCACCACTCAGCAAAAGGTAACAAACTAATCCAATTGTTGGGTTTCTGAGCCACCATGCATCTAAGATAACATTCCAGTACTTGATTCAACCTCTCAGTCTGTCCATCAGACTGAGGGTGATAAGCAGTACTTAAATGCAATTTAGTTCCAATCAACTTAAACAAAGACTGCCAAAATAAACTGATGAAGATCTTATCTCTGTCTGAAACCACAGTGGAAGGAAATCCATGCAGTTTATACACCTGAGAAATGAATATATGCGCTAAATCATGAGCAGTGAAAGGGTGTTTAAGAGGAATGAAATGGCCATACTTTGTAAACCTATCAACCACCACCCATATAACAGTAAACCCATTGGATTTAGGCAATCCTTCAATAAAATCCATTGCAATATCTAACCAAGGACTGTCAGGTATTGATAATGGTTGTAGTAACCCAGGCAAAACCAAATTCTTATGTTTCTATTGCTGACATACATCACATTCCTTTACAAATTTAAGGACATCAGCTCTCATAGAAGACAAATAGAAATACTGACTAAGTCTTTCATAGGTTCCCCGAATCCCAGAATGGCCACCAACAGGAGAAAAATGAAACTCACCAAGCAATTTAGTCTTCAGATTCATATCAGATCCAATGACTAACCTGTCCTTAAACTTAAGCCTCGATGTACAAAAGTATAATCAAAAACAGACCGAGGATCAAACTGAAGTTTAAGAATAATTTACCTTAATGTAACATCATCTTCCCATGACTGTGCCACCTCCTGAACCCACTAAGGAACCACTACAGATAAACCCAAACAACTGTGCTTTTGATTTTGCAATTCAGCATAGCGAGATAAATAATATGCTACCACATTTTCCTTGCCTTTCCTATATTCGATCTCATAATCCAAACCCATCAATTTTGTAACCCATTTCTTCTTATTTGTAGTAGTTATTCTTTGATCTAATAGGTACTTTAAACTATGATGATCAGTTCTAATGATGATTTTATTACCTAACAAGTAATGCCTCCACTTCTGAACTGCATGTACCACAACCATTAATTCCTTCTCATAAGTAGACCAACCCAAATGTTTGGAAGCAATAGCCTTACTGAGATAAGCAATATGTTTCCCTTGCTGCATTAGAACTGCACCCAAACCAAAATAGGAAGTATCTTTCTCCAATACAAAAGGTTTAGTAAAGTCTGGTAAAGCTAAAACTGGAGCTTTCACCATGGCCTCCTTTAAAGCTAAGAAAGCTTTTGTAACCTCTTCATTCCAAAAAAAACTTATCTTTCTTAAGCAAATCTGTGAGGGGTCTGCTAATAAGGCCATAATGCTTAATAAACTTTCTGTAATATCCTGTCAACCCCAAAAATCCTCTTAAACTCTTAATATTTTGAGGTAAAGGCCAATTAGTCATGCACAATATCTTATCTGGATCAGTAGATACTCCAGATGTGACGCCCCCAAAATAGGTATACAACACCCATTCTGAGTCGCCAAATACATGGTACAGAAAACAAAGTACAACTTCAATAATACAATTGTCGTGCAAAATACGACAACACATACTGTGAGTTTAAATACAAATATTGTCTTCTAGACAATATCCACACTCAAATAAATCTTCATTATAATTATTCAAACACTATTTCACAGAAATAGTGAGGACTGCTAAAACATCTTTCTAGAACCATCACTCCGTACCCCGACTAGTTCCTACTATGTTCTCACCTCCTGAGAAAAATGGAACAAAAAGGAAAATGGTGAGCTCAACTAGCCCAGTAAAGAATATTATGACTAAGATAATATACAACAAATTATCGTTAGTCTTCAACAGGGAGAAATCTGATAAAATATAATAGGCAACAAGTTTTAGATCAACAACTGCAGCGAAAACAACAATCCATTAGAAGAGTCAAGTAGAGAATGAGTTCTACTATCTTCTAAGATTTAAAAGTCCATCATCAATATTTTATCCCTGTAACAACAATCAATATACATCTTTAATCAAATATTCATCTTTGCACTACAGGCCAAAGATATTCATTTGTATCACCAGTTGGTCATGTTCATCTCAACACCTGTTCATCTTTGCACTACGGGCCAAAGATATTCATCAGTTAATCATTTATCTTTGCACTACAGGCCGAAGATATTTAGTAATATCATCATTTAGGATTGAGGATGATGAAAAATATTTTAAAGAAAACGAATCCAGTGAAACAAAAGGACAAATAATAAGGATTTGTATAACAGTTTATCCAAGATCAATAATACTCCATAATAACCAGTTTTGAAGCAAAATTCAATAATAAAGATCAAAACATGGATACAATCAAAGATAGTAACCATAATAGACATCTTGGACAAAAAGAAGAAAATTTCATTTTTCGGTGAATAGTGCCGTATACGTGAATAATAACCCCGACATAAAAAGTTCCAAATTTGATAAAAATTCAGATCAATACTTCGGCATAATTATATTGAAGAAATAATATCATATATGAAGAAAATAACATCCCTTACCTCAAAATATCAGTACTTCTGATCGAAATATCGGTATAAGGCTGAAGGAAACTTGCACTGATGAATAGAAACTCAGAAAGTATCTAAATACTCATAAAATACACTCAATAATCTAGAGAGAGAAAGAGAGAAAACTTATTTCTGGTGTGATTTTTAATTCTAACTTAGCCCTCTATTTATAGAAAAATGTTAGCAGACTCGACCTGCAACCTGATGGCTTTACCTGCTACTATTCCCACCCACCATATTTAAAATAAATTTAGCACATTTCTCCACCAACCACAAGTGGGGCCCACTCAATTGTAGAATTTTCCACCAAAATCATTTATAAAACTAATTTCTAAATCAGTCACCTCTTAAAATTCATAACAAATCATACGTTCATTTTTAACGGTTCAAAATTTGTGGACATATACTCAACTTATATATGTATAACATATCCAAAAATTACAACGATCCAATGGTCGGATTAAAAATTATAACTCACACAATTTATCTCAAAAACACTGGTTTAATTTTTAATACCTTCATTCCGACAAAAATAGTGATAAAACACCTCAACATTAACTCCTTCATTTTTAACCACAATAAATATATCCAACATTTATATCCACATAAAATAAATATTTCCTTATCATATGAATCAATAATTAATTATTCATAAATAATATTACAGAATCACATTTATGACAATCAGGCCGTTCCCAGGAAAGAGGGAGCTTTCCAATAAGAATTTCTCCTTATTGGCGCGCAATTAGGTGACCAAACCTCTCCTTGACAGAACTTTCTAGACATTGCCAATAATGCTATCTAATAATATTATTCAAATAATATGAATTATTGATATGATAATGGGAAATACTGTGCAATGATAATTATTGAAATAATAATAATATAAAATATCAACGCAACAATTATTGAATCAATAAAATAAAATATTAAACAGTAACTACTGTAACAATTATTGAGTAGTGCCTTCTTACGTAAGGATCAATAATTCATTAATACTTTGCATCCACGCGTATTACTGTATTTTAACCACCGGGTATTCCAACAGTGTTAACGGCAACAACTACGCCGTTATTTATAAAAACTCAAACTTGTCGTTTTCTTTGTCCGATAGTTATTCTGTTATGGGGTCCACAAAGGACTGCGCCGTCGTATGAATATTCCCTGACAACAAGAATATTCCACGACCAAACGAATATTCCCCGACACAATGATTATTTTATAACCACTTACATATTTTGCAAAATTTGCATATTTCACCCATAACTAGAGAATTATATCAAATTAATACCTTATTATTCACAAATATAATTAGAGGAAATTCGATTTTATTTATAATAAGTTGGGGTCTTACACCAGATGGATCAATGATGGGTCCCAAATACTGAATTTGCTGAGTACCAAACATGCACTTACTTCTCTTAGCATACAACTGATGATCCAATAACAGCTGCAAGGTCATTCTCAAATGATACAAATGTTCTTCAAAACTTCTACTGAACACAAGTATATCATCAAAAAATACTAGTATGAATTTCCTAAGATATGGTTTAAAAACTTCATTCATTAAAGACTGAAAAGTTGCAGGTGCATTAGTCAGCCCAAAAGGCATGACCAGAAATTCGAAATGGCCTGTGTGAGTCCTAAATGCAGTCTTAGGAATATCAGGAGCATGAACCCTAATCTGATGGTAACCTGATCTGAGGTCTAACTTTGAAAACCATCTAGAACCATGCAACTCATCCAATAGTTCATCAATTGCTGGAATGGGAAACTTATCCTTAACAGTCATATCATTTAATGATCTATAATCAATACACATCCTCCAAGATCCATCATGTTTCTTCACTAATAAAATTGGAAAGGCATATGGACTGTGACTGGGCTGAATCACTCCAGATTGCAATAGTTCTTAAACTATTTTTTCAATCTCCTCTTTTTGCACATGAGGATACCTGTATGGCCACAAATTAATAGGTTGACTACCATCCTTCAACTTGATGTGGTGATTATATGACCTGTTTGGAGGTAAAGAATTTGGTTCCTAAAAAATCTGTTTAAAGCCTCCAAGTAATTTATCTATTTTCAGCTGTTGTTGTTCCTCAATCTCATCATTTCCTTTACTAGCACTGCCTTCTCCTTCTAATTCTGACTGTTCAGTACCTTGATTCATGACTAAACAAAAAAGATACCCAAAGTAGCCATGAGTTATTGCATTAAAAGTTCTTTTGAAATCCCCAGATGACATGATCTGAATACTAGGAGACACCATATCAGAATCTCCTTGTAACAACACTTTTTTTCCATCCTTGACAAAAGATAACTGCAACGGATTGAAATCAAATGTCACAGGATTAAATTGTTTGAGCCACTGTACACCTAGTACAACATCTATTCCTTCTAAAGGAAAAACTCTAAAATCAGTAATAAAAGCCTTTCCTTGTGCTGTCCACTTAAGTGCTTTACATTCTTGATAACTGGTAACCTTAAACCCATCAGCCACAACAACTGAAATAGGTTTTGTTTCTTGTATCCCAGCCTTAATTCGCTTAACAGCTTGGGAATCCAGGAAATTATTATAAGTGCTTCCACTATCAATTAGAATCCTCAAAACCTTCCCATTGACCATTCCTAAAATTCTGATAGTGCTATGAACACTGTGACCAGACAAAGAATGCAATGTAATATGTGCCTCTTGTTTCTCATCCATTTCCTCAACAGACTCAGCTTCATCATCACACTCTTCACTTCCACGATTATCCTCTTTATCAGATTTATCAGATGGTATCATCATAAACAACTGTGGTTTTTTGCATTGGTGTCCCACAAAATAGGGTTCATCACATAAGAAACACAATTTCTTTCTTCTCTTGTCTGCTATTTGCTCTCTTGTTAAACCTCTCACAGGTAAAGTCCTGCCTACCTCAATGTTAGGCAGACCAGCAGATATTGAATCACAACAGATCCCCCTTCTGTAGCTCTAGGTACAAAACCTTGGCTAGTTTTCTGTGAACTGCCCAAAAATGATCTTATACCCATTTTACTCCTCCTTACCCATGCTTCTAGTTTAGCTTCTTCAACTCTAGCCATTCTAATCAATTCCTTAAGAGAAGAAAATATTAACTCTTGAATTCCCAATCAAATTTCTTCCTTAAGTCCTCCCATGAAACAATCCATGAAGAAGTTCTCATTTAGTACATGGTTCTTAACAAGATACCAACTCTTAAGCTTCTCAAACTTCCTCCTGTAGTCATCAACAGTGCCAGTTTGCTACAGATTTTTAAGTTCTCCTATTGGGTTGATCTGAACCTCAGAGCTAAACCTAGCCAAAATTTCTTCAATAAAACCACTCCAATTCAGTTCAACTCCCCCAGTCACAAAACCAGAACCATTCCTCAGCTTCTCCTTCCAGATTCATTGTTGCTAAATATAACTTCTGTTTTTCATCCACCATGTGATGAGCAAATAATTTATTACATCTTCTAATCCATGATCTAGGATTAACTCCACTGAATTTAGGAAATTCAAACTTAATTGTTTTGAATATGTTGTTATCAGATTTTTCAGTAGAAGTTCCAGCCTCAAAGGATCCTAGAATTGAACTAGAATCTGTATCCTGATTACCTGTAGTCTGTGTTACAGGAAATCGAACTGAAAGCAATGCTTCAAAGCCTTTCAACATCTGTTGTATTTTCTGTTCCATTTGAGTTTCAAAATTATGACTCAAACTGCTAATCGAGTCATGGAGCTGCACCTTCATCTGCTGAATTGAAGTATTATGTTCGGTAACATGTGTTTCGAGATTGCTAATCCTCTGATTATTAGTCGCCATGTCTGAATCGTAGTAGCTTCGATACCAATTGTAAGGATCTGTGAAGACAAAACCTTAACTAGCTCAGCTGTGGAGCTTAGTTTCAGATAGAAATGGAGATTAAAGTGAGAGAAACAGAGACAAAGAGGGGAAGAAGATAAGAGTATTCGAGAAAAGCTAGATAGAGAATTTAGAGAGAGAAACAGAAATTGCAATTCATATCTTTCATACCCCTTCTATACAATAGTTCAATATTAATACTACTAGCTAACCGACTTAGAAAGAAAACACTAACAAAAACTAACAAGTCCTTATTGTACCAAATGTTAAGACTAAAATAGCCTTAAGTAACTAACAACACTTAATCATCAATTAACTACTCTTAACTATCCTTCCAAGCACACTTCCTGACAGAATCCTTGGAGATCTATGAGTTATGTTGTTCTGGATGATGTGGTGGTGATGTTTGGACTGGCTGCTGCGGCAGCTTATTTTAACAATTGGGTTGTTTGACCGCTTTATTGGATTGTTCAAGGGACCATATATGTTCTGGGCTTTATTTGTTCTTGGCCATGATTGGTAAACAACTACAAACATTAGTATTTATAGTAATTTCCAAGAAAATCTTTATTTTTTTTTGTCTGAGATTTGGTGCTGAATTTCATTCTTATTTATTGTTTGTTTAAATATGATTTAGTGGGCATGGAAGCTTTTCAAATGATCCTAAACTGAATAGTGTTGCTGGGCAAGCCCTTGTCTACTGTTTTACAAACCTTAGGATGAGGATGAGGATGAGGATGAGAAATCTCTTCTACTATCTGTGGCTAGTCATCATCATGGGAATTTGATGTGACCGCTTCCAGTTGCGATGAGTATCTCAATGCTAGCTGCTTTGAAGTTACTGGGAATTGCTTTCCTGTTCCCCTTTTGTTCTTCAGTTTGTGATATTTCTGGATCTTCTTAATTTCATAACTAGTATAGTTTTGGGTAAAAATCGGTAGACTACTTTCAGTAACCGATTCTATATGATAAATTACCGATCAAGTACTCTATACGGATATTTAAAATTTAGACCACACTATATTAAATCTCAACATGATTTTTATTTTTTATTTTATATAAAATGCTCAACATCATATTCCTTCTGTTTCAAAATTAAAAATATATTTTTTAGTTCGTTCCAAAATTAGAGATACGTTTCTATTTTAGGACTATAAAGTGACTTAATGTTTCTAATTTGCCATTACTTTTTTATTACTGTATCATTTTCAATATCAAACCACCACAACTAAATTCTTAATTAATACTAAGGCTATATTTGAGAATATAAAATTAAATCTTAAAAGTTGTGGTTTTATAAATGTATCTCAAAATTTAATTTGGAATGACAATATTTATGCATATAGAAACAGGAATATGAAAGGTGACATGCACGGGAGGGGAACAAATATTCCATCAACTTTCTTAAATGATACACATCAATATTATACTTATTTATAAGTAATACAATATAAGATGATTATTATATATAAGGTGATGATAAACATTATAAAGTAATTCAGAAGATTGTTAGGAATTAAGATGTTTTTGTTTAACAAGAAGGCAAATAATTTCGAGCATAAGAGGCAAGGCTAGTAGGCTACAAGGGTGCAAATGGTGTTTGGAATCAAACGGTGAAGAATATGCGGGGAAGAACATGCAGTTCCACCAATACCACAAGCATGCAATATTGCTAATCCATTCCCACAGCTGGACAATATACTCTTTCACAATATCTTCAACAATTAGGAAAATTAGTGTCCTCAAAAGAGTAACGATCGAACAAGAGAATCCATAATATATTCTTGCCCTCTAGCCTAAAGACTAATTAGAATGTAAAATCAATCTATTCATATAGACTCAAATAATTGATGCAATAGTGATATATATGTCATGATACACAACACTAGAATTGCAACATAGTTAATGAGTAATGTTATAATGACAAAATATGGTTATAAAAAAGTAAATATAAAATGATGTGTTAAATTGTAATTAATTAATGCTTCAGTACATGCATAGGTGGGTCCAATGATTATAATCAGTACACAATCATAATTTTGAATCTCATTTTTGTAACAATTCTTTAGTCACTAGAATATTATTGATACTTACACGTACGACGGAAGCTTCACTAAGTGGCACGAGCAGATCTATTCATAGGGCAGCATAGGTAATTGCTTATGCTGGATTTTTTTATAGGTACGAGGATATATAGAGACAAAAATAAAATTTATTAACTTAAGAGAGCAGATTTATGAAAAAATTAAACTTAAGAGTCAAAAAAAAAAACTTAAACTACTACTATTATAAAAAAACTAAACATACAGTATATAAAGTATTCAAACTATTGCTATTTAACTCGTTAAGCTTTAGCCCTTCACTTCATTTTTCAGTCCAAAAAAATCCGTCCCTACTAGGAACAGATCCTATATCCGCCCATGCTAAGTGGTAAAGCTTTTGATGTTACAATTCTGTTCGAATTGAGGCATGTCTTTCTCATCCAAACTTACCCATGCTTCAATCCCCTCACCCTCTCTATCATCAATCAAAATAACATTATTTCTTATGGGAATGTTGACACTACTTACCCAAATGGGCTTTCCCCAACCAAAATCAGCTTCATAAATTGGAAACTTACACCAGCTACTAAACGTGCACGTATTTACCATCTCAGACTCGGAAAAACTTTTCTTCAACTTAATGAAGGGATTAATTATCATCATTTGACCATCTTCGTCACTCGATAATATCTTTGCACAATCCTCCAAGGCACTCTTCACAGAGTTCCCAAGCAAATCCACAAAATCATGAAACTCCATCTCGTTTTCACTTGCAACAAATTGGGAAGTGGCAGCTAAGAAGAGGTTTCCGCATAAATATTTTGACAGCGGAGGAGTTGTTCTTTCCCGCATATTCACCGGTTGAAAAACTATAAACTCCCTTGAATGTCCGTGTTTGGCTGCATTATTTACATCAGCAAACGCCTTGCATATGATTCCAAACACCGACTGCACCCTTGTGGCCTTGCCTCTAATTCTTGAAATCGCCTCCTTGTTGAAGTAAAATAACTTTGTGACAATCTTATGGAATTCAGCATTTTCTTTTGACCTTGGAAATCCTAAAGGAAATCCAGGTAAACCTCTTCCAGGGAAAAACAACCCCGAGTCAAAGCTGGGGGAGATTGGGTCAGTGCCCAATCTTTCCCAGCTTGCGATACCAGCCCATCCTTTAATAAAAGCGCTGATAGTTGACATATCGGCCACCCTATGTGAAATGCACACCCCGATTGCTAAACCGCTGCAATCAAGAGTGTTGACTTGGACAGCAAGCAATGGATCCGTGATTTCATCCGCTGCACCTAATGGACTTGGAAGGAAATTATTAAGCAACTCGGCTTTCAAATTCACCCCTTGCTCGAGAAGATCAGCGAGCCGAATATCCACTTTGGCTTGCACAAATTCAGCACCTTGGTCACTACAATCAACCGAGTGACTGTCTTTCATGTATCTTCCCGCTAGAGGGTAGAATTTGGTTAAGGTCTCGGCTAGAGATATTTTCAAATGAGAGGAACGTTCATTATTGGGACCATTAGCTGCAGGGTAATAGAGAATGAGAGGAACGTTTATTGTTGGGGCTAACTCATCTACTAGGGATATCTTGTAGTTCTTAAAGCTTGGGGGAGTAGGACTTGTTGGTTTTATGAACTCTTTGGATATGATTTGCACTTTCATTTTGCTTTTCTGGTTCTTTCATTAAATTGTCATGCTTCTATTTATAGAAGAAACGGGGTATGGAAGACTAATTATTGGTGCATGGGACATAAAGGATGGATATAACAACACACACACTGACACACATACATATATATATATATATATATATATATATATATATATATATATATATATATATATATATAAACTCTTCCTTTTAGAATTATGATATTATTATTGATTTTTAAAAGTTAATTTGAAATATATCTTCTAAGTTAAATTTTGTTAATTAATTATATAATAGAGTACGAAATAAACACTATGTTTAGGTTTTTAGGTTTTTGCTCAAATTTAAAGTCTAATTAAAAATACATATATAAATATAAAGCAATATTGATTATAAAAACTAAATATTAAAATTTGAAACTATATAAAAACTTAATATATTAAATTAAAAATAACGAAAGAATCACATTAATAACACACAATATGTGATCGATCTATAGTGATTCATTTTTAAACAAAATTTATAGTCATTCTAAAAAATAGTAGTAAGTCAATTTAAAATTCAAAATGTATATTTTATAATCATTATATAAAATATTTTTATTTAAAAAATAACCTGTGCTTCGCACGGGGCACTTAGTTAGTATATAGAAATAATTAATATTATATTTTAGTAGTAATTTTTAGATTGTTTACAATATTAATTATTGTATTAATTAAAATTAAATTTATTTATGTAAATTTTAAATTTAATAATGTGTACAATTAATTTTAATAAATTAATAACATATAATCATATATTTTGAAACGAAAAATATTTATTTTTTACTTTGGTTGAAGAGTATCATTTCATTTTTATCCTGATTGGCGATCGCTGCATATGTGATATAACCTATCTCATTATATACCTGATGTAGATTTTATTAATGGGTTGAGCATTCTGCACTTCAGGAAGATTCTAAATATATTTTTTGCATTAAAAATGAGGAAAGTCTTTTATTTCTAGAAGATGTTGTAAGGCCCCCAAATCCGGATACTTGAAATCCGAACTCGATACTTTACGATACTATTTCTATGAGCGGAATAATACTAATAATAATAACAATAATATAAATTTCAAATTTAATTTACATAATTATCAGAGTCTAGCTCCCAAGTACGTAACCTTTAAACATTCATTACAATACGTGATAGATAATTTAATATCATTGTCTTACTAAAGTTAACTATTACATAAGATAACATTCATTCATTCAACAACCTTTCCCTTTCCCTTGTTCTTAGCAGAGCTCTCTGGTCGTTCACATTTAGCTGAAAATATTTAAATTAAGCAAGGATGAGCATTTGAGTGCTCAGCAAGTAATAGCAATTATATATATAAGCTGAAAGAATTTAAATATTTTCTTTATACTACCCTTCTACAACGATTCAATAGTTGTGAAGTAATCTGTACCAATGATAATAATATATCAATTCTATACCAAATCTTTGAAACTACGTACTGACTATAAATAGGGTTAATGTGGCATACTATGAACATTGTTTTCATTTTCGAAAAGGTTAAACAGAAATTCATCTGTAAACCGTTATAACTTACGGGCACGGGGGGTGATCAGCCCGTTATGCCATGCGTTGATCAATACTACGTGCAAGAACGAGGGTATCGTTCACTCTGTCCGTCTTGGGCGCATAAAAGTTTTCCTGTGTAGGGATGTTCATACTTGTCTGGGTTCCAAATCAAAAGTTTTATCTTGTTCAAAAATAATCTATAATTCAACATATATGTATACGGGTAATTGACAAAGGTATATCAACATGTGATTAAATACAATGATTATCCAAGTGGGGACACTTGTAAAATCATTTATAGAAATTAACGAACATAATATATATCTGAATTATCATATACTAACATGTTGATATTCAATGAGCGTATATAATATAAGGTTAATAATATGTACAGTAATAATATAGTTTAGAAACATTCTTACTTATGTCCATTGCATAAAGAAAATACAAAGGTTAGATACATGCCTGATGCGCTGCTTATAATTTGCGACTTAGTTTTATCCTTTATATCACGACCTATTATTAATCAAATCATTTTACTGATTAGAATAACATATTATAACAGATAACACTGCTTATTGCAGTCAGCACATACCCTAATCACATTGGCACATACGTTTAATAACCATTGAATCACAAATAATCACTTTATCTAATCAAATTATCTAAGTCCAGATCAATTTCTGAAACATGTCGGTCTACCGACAGCTTTATCGGGTAATTACCGAGTCTAAGATTCTGTCCTGTAACTCAATATCTATAAGTATCAGTCATATTATTTTTAAATGACTTAATATAATTGTAAAACATCTATTATAATTTATCATAAATTTTCAAACATCAGAATCATTATTAAATGATTTAAATATTAAACAATTCTATTATCATTAATATTTAATTAATATTAAACTATTAATGAAATCATTTTCAAAATATTAAAGTTATTTATAATAACTTAAAATACTTTTAAAGTATTAATATTACCCTTAAATAATTTTTAAAACATTTAAAATCATTTTTAAATAAATATCATTAATATTAAAGTATTAATGTTTTACTTATCAAAATATTAAAAGTCATTAAGTATAACTTCAAATATTTTTAATTCATTTATATCCCTTTTAAATGATTTTTAAATTAATAAAATCATTTTTAAACTATTTATTTAATATAATTATTAAATAAATTTAATATCATTAATAATAAATTAATAATTATTAATATTAAATTATTATTGAAATTATCCTTTAAATATTAAAAGTTATATTTTAAAACTTAAAATATCTTTAAACACTTTATTTTCATTTAAAATGATTATTATAATATTAAAATCATTTTTAAACTACATTATTTAATATAATTATTAAATAACTTTAATATCATTAATAATAATTAATTAATGAAATTTACCTTTAAATATTAAAAGTTATATTTTATAACTTAAAATATTTTTAAATACCTTATTATTATTTAAAATGATTTTGAATATAATAAAATCATTTTTAATTGATTTATTTAATTCATTTAGTAAATAACTTAATATTCATTAATATTAAATAATTAATGAAATTTGCTTTAAAATATTAAAAGTTATATTTTATAACTTAAAATATTTTTAAATAACTTATTATCATTTAAAATAAGTTTTAATATAATAAAATTATTTTTAATTAATTTATTTAATAAATTTAATAAATAAATTAATTATCAATAATATTTAAATAATTACTAATATTTATGAAAATATTTCAAATTATTAATATTTAATTTTTACAACTTAAAAATAATTTTTAAAATAATTTTTGTAATTTTCAAAAATTAATTACTATTTTTAAATAATTTTCGGAATTAAAATAATTAATTTTATTAAAAGTGTCGCTAAAGACTACTTATAACAACAGAACTGTCACTATAGGTGTTCTTCGTGTTCTTCATACAAACCAGATCTTCATAGCAGATTACCAGGTTACTACTTTGACCAACATTAAAATCATGTGTATTGTGTTTCTGGGAAATCTAATCATCAGATCTTGTAGTACTTGTGCAGTACTATATTATCCAATATCAATATTGCTCAAACAATGCATAACAAGAAAGATCTAAGCGTCCAAAGTAGCTGTCAGAGCTGTTCTTCATTTTCTGGGTTACCCAGAAATGAAGAACAGTTTGACTGCTCATATTTGGGCTTTCATAACTTGTGATCTAGGTGATGTTTTTACGATATAAAAGTTCTATCTTATAGAAAACATGTGATACTACAAATCCATTACAAAACATCAACATATCAACAATAAATAAAACAAATATAAGCTGGTCAAACCATGTCAGACGGCATGTTCAAGCATTTTCTAGGTTACCTAGAAAACAGCTTCCATGTTCGTCCGACTTGGTTTGACAGTCCACTACGATCTACCTATTTAATTATTAAGAGATGTTAAGGCACAAACATGTAGTATAACCTACATACTACAACTTAGATACATCAACAGAACCAAAACATAAACACACTGACATATCTGGTCTAATCAAAACGTTGTCAGGCCGGTTCTGGGTTATCCAGAAACGCCCGGTCATGGCCGGTCAACGTCGTTTGACCTTAAATATCTTGCAATCTGGCCTAGATCTAAGACTAATTCTTGTTCCAGATCAAAGAGTGCATGTCAAGCTACATATAACAACTTAAAAACAACACAAATCATAAACGATCAAGGATTTGTGGCCACAGACATTCGTTGTCAGACCACAGAACCAAGTTTTTCCAGATTTTGCAAAAACTCAAATCCGAGCCTATAGATGTTATGGATCTAACATCTATCAACCTAGATCATCATTATACACTACCAACAACATATTCTAACACTCAAACATAACATCTAACAACCGAAATTTGGACAGATTTTGAATTAGGGTTTAATACATTTACTTTGATCGATCTTGATTTAGGCTTCTGATTTGTTATAGTTGATCGTGGGGTTTGTTTATGGAACTGATTTAGCTTATATTTTCGTGGGTTTTGGGTTGAGAGAAAAGGTTTGGGTGTTGTGTACAAAAATGCTAGCAAATGATATTCTCCCTCCTTTAGAAATTCAAATATAAACTAGGTTTTTAAATTTACAATTAGGGTTTCCTAATTATCATAACATTATATAACACACAACGAAAATCATATAACACAGTTATATAATAGTCTTAAACTCACAATTCACAGTTACCAAATAGCTTGGAACTCGTATTCGAGTTTTAAATTAGGGTTTCACAGTAAAACTAGGATTTGTCATATAACACCATAATTGACCAACCATTATAGGTCCACGTATACAGTACATATTTATAGCACTGAAAAATCAAAATATAATTAATATTATATTTTTATTCTCATACCTTGACAATAATCTAAAATTAGGGTTTGGATTCCATATCTGATTTATTTTTCATATTTAACCTTAATAATTAAGGTAAAATGATTAACTTACTAATCTGTACTAAAACTCATATAAAGTATAGACTTCGTTAGAGTTTATGATAAGCTTACCCGTGATGACCTCATTCGGGTTCCTTGCTTTCTGGGAGGTCACAACAAACGCTCTCCCTTGCACTACTGGCTTTGACCTTTCTGGGACGGCCTTTGGTGCCTCCATCCTAGCTGAATTTGTCTTTGGTAAACGACAAAATCGGGCTAAGTGACCTTCTCTTCCACAATTATAACATGCTTTGGACGGCATCGCGCAATTTGGACTGATGTGTCCCTCCCCTCCGTATTTGAAGCATATGATAGGTGGTCTTTCTCCTTCCTTAACAACGGGTGCTGGTGCTGACGTCTTTCCATCATTGTTGAATCTCCTCTTTTTGAAATGTCCATTCTTATTGTTTTGGCCCTTATTACCACCGAAGTGGTAACCATTTCTGGCCTGCTGATTCCCTCCACGCTTGTTGTCACCGCTTCGATGACCACTCTAGCTGGTATTATTATTTTGCCTGCTGCTCTCTTTTAGTTGAGTTGACTCGTTATCGCGCTTCACTAACTGAGCCCTGTTTACAACATCTGAATACAAACACAATTTATGAGAAATAAGATGTTGACGTATCTCCGGCTTCAAACCTCTTAAAAACATTCGCGCCATTCTCTCTTCATTATCTACCAAGTGGGACGCAAACCGTGATAACTCTGCAAATTTTGCCTCGTATTGCGACACTATTATATTATTTTGTTCCAACTTAATAAACTCCACCTCCTTCATGTGGCGAATACTTTCGGGAAAGTATTTGTCATTGAACAGCTCCTGGAACTTCTCCCAAGATATCTTCAGTACAGCAGGTTGAGTACGTTTTACTGATTCCCACCAGTAAGCTGCCTCTCCGCGCAACATAAAGGCGGCAAAGGGAACCTTTTGCTCCTCGGAGCATCCCAAGACATCAAATATCTTGGTCATCTGCTTTATCCATGTTTCCGCCATAAGTGGTTTTGGCTCTCCCTTAAACTCCGGTGGTCCCAGCTCCTTGAACTGTTTAGCGGTGACCGCCCGAGAGTTTCCCGCGTTTCCATCTACGTTTTGGACAGGAGTTGCTCTCGCCTGCTGTTGCATGAATTGCATAAAACCTCTGAACATTTGATCATTCGTCATTTGGTCAGTGTTGTCATTTGCATGAGGATTTTCGCCTTCCTGATGCACATTATCCTGATTATTGATATGTGGTGAATCAACGATCGCCTGTGCTCCATTGTCATTCTCAACATTCTCAGATGTCATTTTCAGATACTGCCACAAAATAAAAGGTTAATTGACATGTAACATATTATCCCTATATTCTGACCGACCAATAAAATAGCACATAAACTTAGGTAGGTTATACTAGCGAAGGAATTCCCCGTCTCTCCCCTCCTAATACTATTCTCACATCTTAGCCAGGGATCATATCCCTAAGCTCTGATACCAACTGTGACGCCCCCAAAATTAGGTATACATCACCCATCTTGAGTCGCCAGATACATGGTACAGAATTCAATTACAACTCACTAATACAACTGTCGTATACAATACGACAAAACATAACTGTGAGTTTGAATACAATTATTGTCTACTAGAGATCATACAAACTCAAAAGGTGTCCTCAATACAATTATTGTCACACTATTTAACAGAATAGTGAGGACTACTAATACTATTCTCTGGTCCATCACTCCGTTCCCCGACTCGTCCCAGCTATATTCTCATTTCCTGAAGAGAACAGTGAAAGAAAGGGTGAGCTCAACTAGCCCAGTAAGAAATATTATGACTAAGATAATGCAGAATAAATTATCATTATCCTTCAACAGTGTTAAACTGATAAAATACAATAAACATCAAGTTTAACTACAGCGGAACCAGCAATCCATTAAAAGAGTCAAGTAGAAAATAAAATCTACTATCTTTTATGATTTAAAAGGTTTTTCATCATCGTTATAGCTGAGACTCAGCTTAATAAATATTCTACATCATCGAATCACCCCCGCACTACGGCCAAGGATATTCTTTAGTATCACGACCATAATTATTCATGCACTACGACCAAGAATATTTGTGTATTCATTAATGGTCATGATCATGCCAACAACTGTCCATCAATGGGCCAATGAGGATTTTTAATTTTTACATCATTTGTAATATTACGGTCATGATTACACCGAATAATCCCTGGTCATAATCATACCAAGTCCATCTATGCACTACAGGCCACAGATGACTTTCAACAAAATATAAACATGAGGATGATGACAATGATATAAGAATTCAATAAAACAAGTTCAAGAATTATTTTATCCAGGAATTATTAACTTCCAAATTTGTCAACACGATACTGTTTTGTGGTGTAAAATTCAAGATTTATCAGAAGAAGATTTCCATGAAAGGATACTGGATGAAGCGCAAATATCAAGGATATTCCACTAATTTCATGGAGTATAGAAGTCAAAGTTTTAACCAACTGAGTATAATAAAGAATGAGATAACAAAAGAAATCACCATGCATGCGATAGACTGCACAAGCAGGTTATTCCAACAGAATAATAAATAACGGAACCAGGTCCGGCGTAAAACGCACAGACAGGATATTCCAACAGAATAATAAAGAATGGAACCAGGTCCGGTGTAAAACACACAGACAGGATATTCCAACAGAATAATAAATAATGGAACCAGGTCCGGTGTAAAACACACAGACAGGATGTTCCAACAGAATAATAAATAATGGAACCAGGTCCGGTGTAAAACACACAGACAGGATGTTCCAACAGAATAATAGAAGAATGTCACCAAGTATAGGGTAAACCGCGTATACAGGTTATTCCAACAGAATAATAATGAATGAAGTAACATAAGGATTTCACCAAGTATAGGGTATACCGCGTATACAGGTCATGTATAGGGTATGCTACTTTTACAGGTTATTCCAACAGAATAACATAAGTTCTCTTCAAGAAGAAAGAATAACACCCCTTACATTATTAGGAGATTGAATACTGCAGTAGTGTAGTAACCGAATACTCTTCTTCTTTCTCTCTTATTCTCTCTATACTTTCTCTCTCTATAGCTTGAGCGAATTCGTGAAAAATAATGAAGCCATAGGCCTCTATTTATAGAAGATTTATTACTATTTATGAAGGTAATTACTATTTACGAAGGTAATTACTATTTACGAAGGTAATTACTATTTATGAAAAAGACTCTTAGATGATGACATATGGCCCCCCATAAATAATTCAACTTACCACAAACGTCTAATAATAGACTCTTTATATACATCAAGGATTGAATAAAAATTACCAGAAATTATTTTATTTTAAATCAGCACATATTTAATCTTTCAACAATTATTAATCATTTATAACTTGTCGTCTCAATTATTGTTTAAATAATATAACATATTATACAGATGATACTGTGACAATAATTGAATCAATAATATAAGAGATATGATGCAGCAATTACTGTAGCAATAATTGAGTATAGCTGAGTGACTTCTCACGTAAGCATCAATAATCAATACCATGTGCTACTATGCAACAACGCGTATTACTGTACTTTTACTACCGAGTAGTTCAACAGTTTTAACGGTAACACCTCTGCCGTTATTTTATAGAAAGATAATTTTGTCGTTTTCTAACTACGACAATACTTCCGTTGTGGGGTCCACCAATGATTGTGCCGTCGTACGAATATTCCCCGACAAAAAGAATATTCCCCGACCAAACGAATATTTTATAACAACTTGCGTACTTTGCAAAATTTATAAATATTACCCACAACTATTATATCAAATTTATTCCATAATATTCAAAAATAATAATTATAGAAAATTCATCTTTATTTATAAAAACTGGGGTCTTACAACATACAGGGAATACTTAAAACTAAAAGGCAAATATGAGTCTCTACAACAATATCAAAGGCACCTTCTCGGGGAAGAACTGGGGCCGCTAAATATAAAAGACCTTGAGCATCTGGAGCTTCAACTAAACTCATCCTTGAAGCATATTAGGTCTACAAAGGAAATAAATATTGGGCAAGATACAGAAAAATTTCAGAAGATTTTTCAATATGTCCAAAGAAGAGCCTTGCTAGGTCTTGCCTTCCTAGGGTTTAATTCTAAGGGTTTGGCTCCCTGGGGGTTCCATCTTCTAGGACCATTGTCTTCAAGACCTGTAAAGTGAAGTCTCGCAAAATCGTTCAAAGGCTTGCACTTTTCTTGCACGATCGTCTATTTGGAAATGCGACTCTCGCGCAGGGGGAAAATGTGGGTCCAAATATAAAATTAGAGTTCGGATGACCTAATTGATTTAAATGCGCAATTAGGGTTTTACGGCCTCATTAAATGTGCAAATTAGGGTTTGCATAACCTAATGAAATAAAGACGGAGAAGTCAGAAATAAATGGGCTAGACCTGGGAAAAGCCTCCACGTGTCCCGAGGCAGAAGACTCGTTGAGGCGGCTCAATTTGGGAATTGATTGAGGGATTGGATTGGTGGCTAGAAGGACAGGGCAATATGGGCATTACTCTAAGGACTAAAGGGTATTTTTGGAATTTCCTTGAAGGCATATGCCTTGCACATGACTACTTTCCAGAAAACCCTATAAATACCCCTTCCATTCCATTTGGAAAGGGACTTCTCTGGAGATTCAAGACTTAGACTTTCAGAAGATCAAAAGGACCCTTTTTGGTGACTTAAAGGCTCGGAGATTCCACCTAAAAGCACTAGAAAGGGGTTTGAACATTCTCTCAACTCTAAGGACTCAAGAAGGCTCTTGGAATCCCTGTTACCCTAACACGGTTCCCGGATTCTAGGGGTTCTGCCACGCGTCGTTGGAGTAATCGCCCACCTGTCGTTCTCCCCTCTTCAATCAACCAATCAATTCCGTACTCTTCGTGAATTTCTCTCCTCCTCAGCCAACACGAAATCCTAACCCTAGAAAGGTACGATTTCCTTGCCCACAATAAGTAAGAGTGTTCATCGGTAATTTATTGTATCGAATTGGTCCAAATAGGTTACCCGTTTTTACCCAAAAATGAGTACCGATATCGGTAAGCCCGGTTCGGTACCGATATGGTATTGGTAAAATCTTTTACGATTTTGAACCGAATGTCTACCGGTAAGCTTGGTTTGGTACCGATATGGTACCGGTAAAAACTTTTATGATTTTGTACCGAATGTCTTTCCTTTTTTTAAAAAAAATAAAAATTATTACTATGCAAGATTTGTTTTTTATTATATTCGATTGAAATTTAACATTTTTGCTTCCAAGACTTTATGTATCCAAACCTTATGAGTAGTTTTTTTTATCATTGAGTCATGAGCGACTTGTTACTATGCAAGATTTGCAACAGTTTTATATTCTGGGTGGAAGTGATACAACAGTTCTTCAAAAAGAAAAAATAAAAATAAAAACATATACTGATTTTGGTCACCAAAAACAAAAAGGAACAGACGGCCCTTTTTTTCTCCAAATTTCCTAATTAATCTCTTCAACTTTTATTGAATACGGTGATGAAGAAACATATTAACTTCAATTCTACTATTTTGTTTACATTAATAAAAGTTGAATGCAATTTCAGGAAGAACTTTTGTATAATCTTCATATTCCTCAAATATCAATTAATCTCATTCTTTTGTGAAATGCTTCTTCTTCTTTTTTTTTTTTTATTGTTTCTCTCCAATCTGCCGACAGGAAAAGAAATAGGAAAAATTCAAGTGGTTACGCCTACAATTTCATCCACTTAATTGCTAGGAAGATCATGATGTGTATAATAATAATAACATTAATAAACATTTTGAAATTTCCATGAAAATATTTTAAAAACCAACTTGCTTAATTTTAACGTGTTGCGGATGCCATGCATGGCAAATATGTTTAACGATTCTGTCTTAGAAGAACCAACCGGTATTGGTTCAGTAATTATTGAAGCTCCATAAGTGCACACTACTATCGGTCCCAAACATTCGGTTTTGACGGGAAAAAAATACCGTACCAATCCAGTATTTATATTTACTGTACCGATATTATCGAACCGATTCGGTTCAGTAATTTATCGAAATTACCGAACTTTTTGCACAATCCTATTTATAAACGTACTTGTATATAAGTATAGGATCCGGTTAATTAGGGTGAAATTGATCACACCAATTAATTTACCGTAGTAAGTTCTATTATTTTTTATTGTATTGATTATAAAAACATTGTATTGATAAATTCTACGGTGAAGTTAGTGTCAACTTTACCCTAACCAGATCCATAAAAAATACTAAAATATGCCAAATTATGATCAAATACAATAAAAATATAAATTTTGGTCATGCGTAACGCGTATATCTATTTTCTGGAGTAATAAATTTATATGATCTCTAATTAAAATCCATCGTGCTTACTTATTATTTCACATAGATTTTTTTTTAATAAATTTATTTATAACACGGATAAAGTTTTTAGAGTCTGAAAATACTATTAGCCCTATTATAAATAAATAAACCCACTATTTTTATGTGCTCTAATAGTCCAATAACAGTTGTTAATCATAAGATCAACAAGAACGAGAAAATGTTGTAAGATTGACTCAAATCAAAACATGGATTCTAGAATACAAAGAATTGTTTAGCTAGGTAGCCAATCAAAATATGGATTCTAGAATACTAAGATTGCTTAATAAACGACCCAATCAATAATACAAGAGTTGTCATTGCATTCGTATATGATTAAGATTGGATTTGACTGATTGTAAGACGAATATATAATTACTTGGGAAAATATAATGAAGATAATTGATATTTTTACAAGTAAATTTGATAATTCCACATGATCCTCCTTACATGAATAGTAAGTGAAGTCTATCTCATGTGAGAAAGAATATTGTGAAACTATTAAATTTATTTGTAAAAATGTCAATTCTAATTGTTTAGCTTGGTAGCCGTCCCTATGAAAATATATAATTATGTACGGCTATTAAGAATAAATTTAAAATTATTTAACTCTCTTTTCTCTACTTTATATATTTTTATTTTGTATAAAAAATATAGGGTCATTTTTTTGAGGACGAAAAGAGTAATTAATTAAAAAAAGTATAGTCCCACTTGTAGAGCACAAAACCATAAAACATAAACTTAAATCTTTGTAGTAATTGTGGTATATATGATAAACTGATAATATTCAATCAACTAAGTATAAATTAATGTAATAACATTTTACAAAGTAGACATTGTATATCTAATTTTAGAATTAATAAAAATTAAAATCTAACTCAAATTATATTGGATGGAGTTTATTTTATTCTTCATACATCTAGAACTTTGGTGGCTAGACTAACTAATTAACTAGATATGGATAATCTAGGCATAGGGAAAATGCTCCCGTCTGCATCACAAAAAATTTTCACCTGCAATGAACTGATTAGCTAAGCATAAGAATTTTAATGCACTTAATCAGTGCACAGTTTAATCTTAGCCCTTGTCATCGATCACATTTTTACTTTTAATCTTGATTTAGTAATGCTTGACTTGGTTTACTAAGAATGACCCATTCTGCAAATTGCTGGCTAGATGGCTAGTCCTTTATGTTCCACCAATAAACTTTAATTATAAGCAGTGGCAAAGCCACAAATCTTAAATTTTACAAATTGAATTTATAATTTTTATAATTTTATTTATAAATATTTAAAATTTTAAATTGAAAAAGACAAAAAGAAAAAATGACTCATTTGCTCTCCCTCTCCTCTCTCCCTCTTCCCTAATCCTTCAAATTGTTTTATTCCTTCAAATTAATTTGGAAATTTTAACAAATTGTATGTATAAATTTTACAAATTATATCACAACTTAAATTTTACAAATTTTATTTATAATTTTTTATAATTTTATTTATATTTTTAATTTTATAAATTGAAAAAAAATGACTCATTTGCTCTCTTCCTCTTCTCTAATCCTTCAAATTTGGAAATTTTAACAAATTGTATGTATAATTTTTACAACTTAAATCTGGCAAATTATAAATTTTATGTCTTAAATTTTACAACTTAAATCTTGCAAATTTTAAATTATAAATTTTATGTATTGATCAATTTTACTAATTGTATGTATAAATTTTACAAATTAAATCTTGCAAATTATAAATTATATCATAAATTATAAATTTTACGTCTTAAATTTAACAAATTGTATGTATAAATTTTACAACTTAAATCTTCCAAATTATAAATTATATCATAAATTATAAATTTTACATTTTAAATTTAACAACTTGTATGTATAAATTTTACAACTTAAATATTGCAAATTATAAATTATATCATAAATTATAATTTTACGTCTTAAATTTTATAAATTATATCACAACTTAAATTTTACAAATTGTATTTATAATTTTATTTATAAATTTAAATTGTATTTATAATTCTAGACCTTTTTTCTAAGGTATTAATTAATTTTTTAAAGGGTTAAATAAAATATTATATTTATAATTTTAATTTTTAATAATTTTAATTTATTTTCTTTGGGGGCCGAATCATGAATATGGTAGTACTTGATGTACGAAACTGTAAATAGCCCTTTTTAAAATTAAGCCAAACCATATATTTATATGGTCAACTGGTATTAAATACACAAAATCCGATCGGATTCTTGGGCAGGTTGGGTATTCCGACCAATTTGGGCCAGATTCAAAAATTAGGGGCTAAATTGTATAAAATTAGGTACTTGATGTAGTAAATTGTAAGATCAAATTTTTTGGGGGTCAAATTATGAATTTGATGGTACTTTATATAAAAGAAGTGTAATTGGGTCTTTAATTTTTTTTAGTAGGAGTTTAATATTAGTTATATATTTGGCCCCAAAATGGCTTAGGGTTTCTTGACTAGGGTTTTCTTATTATACAAACAATTTTAGTTCTTTGAGCATGATATCTTGTGATCAATTATTCAATAAAATTTCGTTCTTGTGGATTCAAGAACTTGTGGATTTGAGGTTATTTCGTTATAACTTAGAACGATATCTAGGCCTATTATAAGCATTCCATCTTGCGTCAATGACTGGAAAGATATATTATCACAAGGCGAAGACGGGCAAATGATACTACTAAATGGCTTCACAGACTTGAATAAAGCTTCTTCAATTTATAAGATGGTCAATTCCTGCTTGTTTAGTAGCAGGTGCAATTTTCCATTTTATGAAGCTAATTTTAGTTGGGGAAAGTATGGCCAACCTTCCCACCAGAAATAATGTTAATTTGATTGATGACAGAGGGTGACGGGATTGAAGCATGGCCTGGTAAGTTTAATTTGGATGAGAAAGACATGCATAACTTCGAACAGCTAGAATTTCAACACCACAGATTTTACTACTAGTTCATAAATTACCTTAAATATGATACTATCTACTTTCTTCTTCTTTTGTGTAAAACAAATCCGTTGTCCTTGGTACAATTCATGAAAGCAAGAGTTCATGAAAATTAAGCATTCCTTGGTTTAGTTTTTTATTTATTACATTTGATTAATAAAAGCCAACATTTGACACTTAATCTTATTTCGTACTGCATATTATTCGATATTACCAAATGCTTAGCAGGGATAGATGACAGCACCCACGACGTCTAGACCTTTCTTCCAAGTGGTTCCATCATTCCCATTGAGAGAGAACTTGACAATTTGATCACATCCACACTTTACTACATTATTAAATTCCCCAACTCTAAGCCCAATCCATTGGTTGGTCGGCATTTTGTTTAAATCTTCCTTGTGCTCTTGCACGGATCCATCAGGCCGAGTAAGTTTAAGTGTCACTAGACCATTCATCACCAGATTATCTTTCAGCTCCACCACAAAATCCACTGCATACCTTGTTTCTCCTATGAGCTTCTTAGCATCATATTTTCCATCAACTTGTAGCCAGCATACTTCAATTAATTTAGCAACCTCAAGATCCTTGCAGCTGCAAAATTATGAATGTATATATATATAATCAGAAAATTTTGATTTTCAGTCCTTGGGAGATTTTATCTTGGAGAAATTTTAGGATAAAATATATATTGAGCTCTTCAATTCGTAACAACATATCCCTGTTTGGGCATGCATTTATTTAAACTTGCGATCAAGTGTACCACTTTCTCTTGATACATATAGCCATATATTTCAAAATTACAACTTTAAAATTGATATGATTCATTTAATTTTATAAAACGATAAAATCTTGTTACAAGTATTATTTTTTTAGATAGTTTTTTATTTTCATAATTGTATGTCTAAGTCTATATATATATATATATATATATATATATATATATATAATCTATGACTTAATTTGTAAATAGTTTAAATTAACTTCAAAATTTTAAAATTAATCTTATATTTTAAAACAGTGGGAGTGTATCAATATCTGTACGCTACCTAGCTAACACAAATAATAATGAACTAATTTAGTGTCGATTAAAGGTTTCTTCTAGTTACCTAATTTGGTCGAACATGGGCATCCACTTCCAGTAACGAGAATCTGAACTCCAAACGATTGAGAGTTCCTTTGCAGTCATAACCGCCACGGGATACTGAATAAAACAAGAAAGGGACAATTAATATTAATGAAAGTAGCTAGCTAGTGATATATAACATGAATATGGCTTCAATTAATTAGTTATAATTAATAGCTAGCGGTCATATGAATATTTCAAATTAAGTCGAGTAAGATGAATTTATCATAAAAATAAACAAGACTAAATTACCTCCGTGATATGGGGGTTATTATGAGGTTCAAAACCTTGAGCCCATACCGATTCGATGTCATTGTGCTTCACTAGTGCCATTTTCTCGTTCCGAATTTCTTTCTTTACTGCCTGTTTCTTCAGTATGTTTTGATGCCAAAACCCTCTTTGGGAGGCTGTATTTATAGCACAGCTGAGGGTCAGATCAGGCATCTTATTGTGTCAATAACTCTTATCTCCATTAATGGATGATATATATATATATATATATATATATATATATATATATATATATATATATATATATATATATATTCCTTCCTATTGATAAGTGGGGCTTGGATAATATTCGATCAGTCGGTGCCATTTTAACTTCTTTCTTTAATTTGTTCCATTCAAGCGAAGTTCAATGATTCGAATGTGAAAGGCATGATGAAGGCATCCAAAGTACATGGCGATTTTATTGCTCCTAATCTGGCCTTTAACTAGATTTTTAGTTTAATTATTTACGCTATTCCTTTATAAATATATATAATATTTAGATATTGCGAGTAAAAAAATTGTTAGTAGGTACTTAATAGATTACACTCCAGCATGGCGATTTTATTGCTCCTAATCTGGCCTTTAACTAGATTTTTAGTTTAATTATTTACGCTATTCCTTTATAAATATATATAATATTTAGATATTTCGAGTAAAAAAATTGTTAGTAGGTACTTAATAGATTACACTCCAGTTGATAGTTAATGTGGAAGAATACTAACTTGTATATATATGGTTTAAATGCATGTATATCTGGAGGAAAAAAAAGTTTCGATTTTTGATTTTTTTTTCACTCTTATATATGAGTGGCAAATTTTATTTCTTAACAATCCTTGAATAGCAAATAAAAAACTTAAAAGTTACAAAAAAAAATCTTATAGGGTGAGTTTTTTTGTTCATTAGGCATGAAAGACGGAGCATATTATAAAGAAGAATATATTGTTAGTCCATTTAAAACATAGAGAAGAGGCGACATAAAAGAGAGGTGCACTAGAGATGAAAGGAGAGAGAAGGATAAGTTATTGTTTTTGACGGGTGTTGGGGTTGACTCATATTTTGTAGAGTTTGAACAATCACTACGATAGGATAGTCGGGGTAGCAAGCGGCTTTCTCACTCTTCAGTGAGCAGGCGAGGGTAGTAGGGGCACCACCCTTTGGAAGGCAAGCATGATGTGTATTTGGACTTGGTGCTTTTTTAGCTTCCCAATTTTGGGATTATCTAATATTTTGGGCCTCATGTGTTTGGACGAACGACTAAAGTTTTTAGTTGCTATTTAACCGATGTTTGGTATGTGGATCATTGTATAGTGTGACTCAAATTAAACTATAATTTAGTAAACTCATATATATCACATGTTCTTATTTATTTATTTTATATATATTTTTTTCTGTTCTTCATATAATTTCTTTGTGATTGTATCTTAGATTAGATCTTAAATTTAACAAGTAGTAAATTAGTTAGCACTTGATACAGCGCAAGAAAGAGAAAATGAAATTAGCCAAGTTCCACACAGAGAACTCATGAGACAACATTAACCGCGTGAGGAATTGGAAATTAAGTAGACTCGTATAACCTTTTCTATGAAGCTTATTTTCCATGAAAAATTGGTAGAACAGTCCAAACTCGTCCAGGAACATTGGTCAAGTTTAAACACTGCAAAACTTTCTTTATTAGCTTAATTACTTTGAATTAAAATCTTGAGTTTCATTAGGATCCTTCAAACTTAAAACCTAGTTATTGGAACTAATGTATCAAGACCCTAAATAGGGGTATCCAGTTTTTATGCATTACTCCTTGCAAAATATCCCATGTTCTTTTTTCTTTCATTTCTCAAACTTATTCTAAAATATACTTTTCTGGAGTTGTAATGACATCTTGTCATAAATTGCAAGCTCCAAGAAATACTCGAATCCTTATACTCCAAACATTGTAATTTGTGAACACTAATTTGGCATCAAACATAGGAAACATCATTTTTCTATAATTTACCTCTCCAAAACGCTATCAATATGACGACCTTTTGTGATGGGCTTCAAATCACAAACTTCTTCAAATTTTCCCCAACTAGCACCTTTGCTAGATTGTGTTTCGAATCTCTAACGCGTACAATTTGCACTCACCTAGCAGAACACTTCAATAGCACCAAGCCACCTCGATCTCTTGGGTTATCTACCTTTACTTCACATCAATGCTAGATCGGGGTACGAATGGTATAAAAGGGTGTATTGATACATTAATATTAGTGTTCTTGTATATGCATGCATTCATTAAATTAGATTCATGTTCTAGTTCATGTATGGAAGCATATAGATAGGTCTCTTGTAACCTATAAATAGTCTTGTACTTGGATCATTTGAAGCAAGTGAAATGAAAGTGTTCTTAAATATTCTCCAAAGTTATATTTCACTTACTCCTATTTTTATCCTCTTCCAAAATTGCCAACAAAAACAACACAGAAGATGAAGAATATTGGGATAAAATTAAAGAAGCACAAGAAAACTTATATATTATACAGATCATTTTATTAATCAAAAAAAATATCTCTATATGAACCGCACATTTGATGGAGGAATTATTTTGATGAGAATAATTCTAAATGTAAAGCAATTGACATTGGTACAATTAAAATTAAGATGCATGATGACATAATCAAGACATTGCTAGATGTTATATAGACATGTTCTAGGTTTGAAGAAGAACCTTCATATCTTTGAGTACACTAGATGAAAGCGGATGTAATTATATAAGTACACAGCTGAAGGTGGAGTTAATTATAAAGCTTAGCAAAGGCTCTCTTGTGTTGATGAAAAGAATCAAGGTTGACACTTTATATAAGTTAGAGGGTTCTTTAACTACATATTTAGATGTGGCTTGTTCTTCAGTTACTACATATGTCACCACCATGTTGTGGCATATGAGGTTGGGTCATGAAAAAGGCATGAATATATACTTTGAGTAAGAGATGTCTTTTGTAGATAGAAAATAAAAAAGCTGGACTTCTGTGAGCATTATGTTTTAGGGAAGAAGAAACAAGTTAGTTTCAAGACTGCGGTTCATAAAACGAATGGAAATTTGAACTATATTCATTCAGACCTTTGGGGACCTTCACGGGTTCCTTCCAAAGGAAGCGGTGAACATTATCTGCTAACCTACATTACTGATTATTTCAAGAAGGTTTGAGTCTACTACTTGAAACATAAGAATGACATTTTGTGTCTTTTAAACAGTAGAAGACTGTGTGTAAGACCCCAACTTTTTAATGACTAAAATCGAATTTCCTCTAATTATTATTGTGAATAATATGGTGTTAATTTGATATAATGCTTTGGTTATGGGTGAATGATGCAAATAAGCAAGTTGTTATAAAAATATTCATTGTTGTCGGAGAATATTTGTTTGATCGTGGAATATTCTTGCTGTCGGGGAATATTCGTACGACGAAGCAACCATTTGTGGGCCCAATAACGGAAAACGATCGGATGAAGAAAATGACAAATTTGAGTTTTTATAAATAACGACGTAGTTGTTACCGTTAACATTGTTTGAAACCCGGTTGTTAAAATACAATAATACGTGTGGTTGCACAGTAGCACACAGTTTTGCACAATATTTTTGAATTATTGATTCTTACGTAAGAAGACACTACTCAATAATTGTTACAGAAATTACTATTCAATATTTTATTTTATTAATTCAATAATTGATGCGTTGATATTTTATATTATTGTTATTTCAATAATTGTCATTGCACAATATCTCCATTATTAGATCAATAATTCATATTATTTGAATAATATTGTTAGATAACATTATTGGCAATGTCTAAGGAAGTTCTGTCTAGGAAAATGGTTTGGTCACCTAATTGCGCGCCAATAAGGATAAATCCTTATCGAAAAGCCCCTTTTTTCCGGGGAACGACCTGGTTGTCATAATTGTGATTCTGTAATATTATTTGTGAATAATTAATTATTGATTTATATGATAAGAAAATATTTATTTTATGTGGATATAAATGATGGATTTATTTATTTTACGTGGTTATAAATGAAGGAATTAATGTTGAGGTATTTTATCAGTATTTTATCGAAATGGATGTATTAAAAATCGTCCGTATGTGAATTTCGGGCATTTTTCGTTTGGAATTTGGAAAAACTTAAACTTACAAAGTTGTAGAGAATAAAATTTCCTATGGAAGAACATGAGATTCGAATTTTTGTGATAAAAAGGCTATTTATTGTGAATTATTGAAGTTTCGGAAATTAAATGTTTTTATTAAAAATATGGTGGGCCTCACTTTTAGTTGGTGAGAAATAAAATGTGCTGAAATTTTTTTCAAAAGTGGTAGGCTTGAATAATAGTAGATAAAGCCATTAGGTAGCAGGTTAGTCTGCTATAGCGTTCTAAGCATTTTCGTATAAATAGGGTGCTTAGTTAGAATTAAAAATCACACCATAAACTAGTTTTCTCTCTTTCTCTCTCTATATTATCGAGCGTATTTTGTGAGTATTTAGATACTTTGTGAGTTGTTATTCATCAGTGCAAGTTTTCTTCAGCCTTATACATGATATTTCAGCTGGAAGTACTGTTATTTTGAGGTAAGAGATGTTATTTTCTTCGTAATGATGTTATTCTTTTAATATCATTATACCGAAATATTGGTATGGATTTTATTGTGAAATTTCTACCTTTTTGTATTAGAGTTACTATTCACGTATACAACACTATTCACGTATACGACACTATTTACTGAAAAATAAATTTTTTTCCTTTTTTGTCCAAGATGTCTATTATGGTTATCTTTGATTGTATCCATGTTTTGATCTTTAATTTTTAATTCTGCTTCACAATTGGTTATTATGGAGTATTATTGAACTTGAATAAACTGTAATACGAATCCCTAATATTTGTTCTTTTATCTCACTGGATTCATTTTCTTTAAGATATTTTTCATCATCCTCAGTCCTAAATGATGATATTACTGAATATCTTTGGCCTGTAGTGTGAGACCCCAGATTTTATGAATAAAGATTTAATTTTCTTGAAATATTTTTTTGAATATTATGGTGTGGATTTGAGATAGTGTTATAGTTGTGGGTAGTATTTATAAATTTTGTAAAGTACGCAAGTTGTTATATAATATTCGATTGGTCGGGAAATATTCGTTTTAGCAGGGAATATTCGTATAACGACACAATCATTGGTAGATCCCATAACGGAATTATTGTCGGATTGAGAAAACGACAAAAATATTTTTATGAAAATAACGGCGGAAGTTTTACCATTAAAACTGTTGAACTACTCGGTAGTAAAAGTACAGTAATACGTGTGGTTGCATAGTAGCACACGGTATTAATTCTTGATGCTTACGTGAGAAGTCACTCAGTTTTGTTCAATTATTGCTACAGTAATTGTTGCATAGTATTTCACGTTATTTGATTCAATTATTGTCGATATTTTATATATTATTAAATCAATAATTGAGATGACGAAGTTATTAATATTATTATTTACAATATTAACAATGTCTAGAAGTTCTGCCAAGGAAAGGTTTGGTCACCTAATTGTGCGCCAATAGGGAGAAATTCTTATTGGAAAGCCCCCTCTTTCCCAGGAACGACCTAGTCGATTAATATTGTGAATTATAATAATGATGATAAATATTGTTAAATATATTGATGTGTCTTTTTATGAAGTCACGGAAGTTTACATATGTGAGATCTCAGATTTTATGAATAAAAATTTAATTTTCTCAAAATAAATTTTTTTAATATTATGGTGTGGATTTGATATAATGTTATAGTTGTGAGTAGTATTTACAAATTTTGCAAAGTAAGCAAGTGGTTGTATAATATTCAATTGGTCGGGGAATATCCGTACGACGGTACAATCATTGGTGGACTCCGCAACGGAATTATTATTGGATTGAGAAAATGGCAAAAATACTTTATGAAAATAACGGTGGAAGTTTTACCGTTAACTGTTGAAACACCTGGTGTTAAAAGTACAGTAATACGCGTGGTTGCACAGTATCACACGGTATTGATTATTGATGCTTATGTGAGAAGTCACTCAGTATTGTTCAATCGGGTATTCGGGGCACTTTTCGTGTCGGAGTACTATTCATGAGTTACTATTCACGAGTTACTATTCACGAGTTACTATTTATGAGTTACTATTCACGAGTTACTATTCACTAGTTACGATTCACGAGTTACTATTTACGAGTTACTATTCACCCGGTTACTATTCACTCTAGTATTGTGCATTCGGGTATTTGGGTACAATATTATTTTATGAGGAGATGTGCTAATTTTTTAGACCGTTGGTTGAAGATATAATAGTAAGTCAATATGGACCGTTGGTGGAGTTCTAATAGTAAATTAATATGGATCGCTGGTTTAAAGTTTTAATAGTAAATCAGTATGGACCGTTGTTTTAAGTTTTAATAGTAAACCAATATGGACCGTCCGTTTAATAGTAAATCAATCTGGACCATTCATGAATTAGTTACTATTCATTCCATTTTCCTATAAATAGAAGCTCATTCCTTCATTATTTCTTACGAATTCACTGAAACTCTAGAGAGAGAAACTATAGAGAGAAAGAAGAAAAATATTTTATTACTTCACTTTTCCAATATCCAGTTTCTTCTAAGGTAGGGAATATTATTTGTTGTACCCGTAAGGGGTATTATTTCTTTTGTATTCATGAAGAAAAATTATGTTATTCCATTATTTATTATTCTATTGGAATAACCTGTATACGCGGGCTACCCTATACATGGTGAAATTCTTCTAATATTCCGTTCTTTATTATTCTGTCGGAATATCTTGTCTGTGCGTTTACGCCGGACCTGGCTCCATTATTTATTATTCTGTCGGAATATCTTGTCTGTGTGTTTACGCCGGACCTGGTTTCATCCTTTATTATTCTGTTAGAATATCTTGTCTGTGCGCTTTATGCCGGACCTGGTTCCGTTATTTATTATTCTGTTGGAATAACCTGCATGTGCGGTCTATCACATGCATGGTGATTTCTTTTGCTATTCCATTTTTTATTATACTCAGTTGGTTAAAACTTTGACTTCTATACTCCATGAAATTTGTGGAATATCCTTGATATTTGCGCTTCATCCAGTATCTTTTCATGGAAATATTCTTCTGAGCATTCTAAAATTTTACTCTACAAAGTAGTATCATGTTGACAATTTGGACGTTATCAGTTCCTAGATAAATTAATTCTTGAACTTGTTTTATTGAATTCTTATATCATTGCCATCATCCTCATGTTTATATTTTGTTGAAAGTCATCTGTGGCCTGTAGTGCATAGATGGACTTGGTATGATTATGACTAGGGATTATTCGGTGTAATCATTACCGTAATGTTACAAGTGATGTGGTAAAAGTCCTCATTGGCCCGTAGTGCATTGATGGACAGTTGTTGGAATGATCATGACCATTAATGAATACACAAATATTCTTGGCACCTACTGCATGGATAATTGTGGTCGTGATACTAAAGAATATCATTGGTCGTAGTGCAGGGGTGATTCGATGATGTTGATTATTTATTAAGCTGAGTCCCAGCGATAAAAGTGATGAAAAACCTTTTAAATCATAAAAGATAGTAGATTTCATTCTCTACTTGACTCTTTTAATGGATTGCTTGTTCCAATCCAGTTAAACTTGATATTTATTATATTTTATCAGTTTAACATTGTTAAAGGCTAACGATAAATTATTCTGCATTATCCTAGTCATAATATTTCTTACTGGGCTAGTTGAGCTCAACATTTCTTTCACTGTTCTCTTCAGGAAATGAGAACGTAGTTGGGACTAGTCGGGGAACAGAGTGATGGTCCTAGATGGTGCATTAGTAGTCCTCGTAATTCTGTGAAATAGTGTGATAATAATTATAATGAGGACTCCTTTTGAGTTTGTATACTCTCTAGTAGACAATATTGTATTCAAACTCACAGTTTATGTTTTGTCGTATTGTACACGACAGTTGTATTATTAAGTTATATTTGAATGTTGTACCATGTATCTGGCGACTCAAGATGAGTGATATATACCTAATTTTGGGGGCGTCACAACATATATATATATATATATATATATATATATATTGTTTTATTAGTATTATAAATGTAATAAAACAGAAAAGTTTTTTATATAAAACTGAATACTTTTATAAAGTTATTTATTTTATTAGACTATAAATAGAATATATTATATTCTATTATGCATAGTATTTTGCATAGTAAAATCTTTTTATATAAAACAGAATACTTTTATAAAGTTATTTGTTTTATTAGACAATAATTAAAATATATTATATTTTATTATGCATAGTATTGCATAGTGCCTGCATAGTGTTCTGTATAGTAAATTAATATGGACCGTCCGTTTAAAAGTAAATCAATCTGGACCGTTCATGAATTAGTTACTATTCAGTCCATTCTCCTATAAATAGAAGCTCATTCCTTCATTATTTCTTACCAATTCACTGAAATTGTAGAGAGAGAAACTATAGAGAGAAAGAGAAAAAGCATTTTGCTACTTCACTACTCCAGTATTCAGTTTTTCTAAGATAAGGGATATTATTTGTTGTACTCGTAAGGGGTATTATTTCTCTCGTATTCATGAAGAGAACTTCTGTTATTCCATTCTTTATTATTATGTTGGAATAACCTGTATATGCGAAGTACCGCATACATGGTGAAATTCTTCTGTTATTCCATTCTTATTATTCTGTTGGAATAACCTGTTTATGCAAAGTACCGCATACATGGCGAAATTCTTCTAATATTCCGTTCTTTATTATTCTGTCGGAATATCATGTCTGTGCGTTTACGCCGGACCTGGTTCCATTATTTATTATTCTGTCGGAATATCCTGTCTGTGCATTTATGTCGGACCTGGTTCCATTATTTATTATTCTGTTGGGAATAACCTGTCTGTGCAGTCTATTGCACGCATGGTGAATCCTTCTGTTATTCTATTCTTTATTATTCTGTTGGAATAACCTGTCTATGTGGATTACCACATGCATGGTGAATGATCATTTGTATTCATTCCTTATTAGATTGTGGAAATGATATGTCTAAGTGAATTACCACATGGCGGACGAAAATCCATTTGCAGTTTCATATATTCTCTTATACTTTGTTGGTTAAAGCTTTGACTTCTATACTCCATGAAATTAGTGGAATATCCTTGATATTTTCGCTTCATCCAGTATCTTTTCATGGAAATATTTTTTAGAATATTCTTGAATTCTTACTCCACAAAGCAGTATCATGTTGACAATTTAGACGTTATTGGTTCCTGGATAAATTAATTCTTGAATTTGTTTTATTGAATTATTATGTCATTGTCATCATCCTCATGTTTATATTATGTTGAAAGTCATCTGTGGCCTGTAGTGCATAGATGGACTTGATATGATTATGACCAAGAATTATTCGGTATAATCATGACCGTAATGTTACAAATGATGTGAAAAAAGTCCTCATTGGCCCGTAGTGCATTGATGGACAGTTTTTGGTATGATTATGGCTATGGATTCTCTTCGGCCAAGGGTGCAAAGATGAATTATTTTATGGCATGATCAGGACCATTAATAAAAACACGATTGTCTGTGGCCCGTAGTGCATGAATAATTCGTGGTCGTGATACTAAAGAATATCCTTGGCCTGTAGTGCAGGGATGATTTGATGATGTGGATTATTTATTAAGCTGAGTCTCAGCGATAAAAGTAATGAAAAACATTTTAAATCATAGAAGATAGTAAATTTTATTCTCTACTTGACTCTTCTAATGGAATGCTTGTTCCGCTGCAGCTAAACTTGATGTTTATTATATTTTATCAGTTTAACACCGTTGAAGGCTAACGATAAATTATTCTGCATTATCTTAGTCATAATAATTTTTACTGGGCTAGTTGAGCTCACCATTTTGCTTTCATTGTTCTCTTCAGGAAATGAGAACGTAGCAGAGACTAGTCGGGGGACAGAGTGATGGTCCTAGATGGTGCATTAGTAGTCCTCACTATTCTGTAAAATAGTGTGATAATAAATATAATGAGGACCCATTTGGTTTGTATATTGTCTAGATGACAATATTTGTATTAAAACTCACAGCATATGTTTAGTCGTATTTTACACGACTGTTGTATAATTAAGTTGTATTTGAATTTTGTACCATTTATTTGGTGACTCAAGATGGGTGATGTATACCTGTTTTGGGGGCGTCACATGTAGTGCAAAGATGAATGATTAACTGATGAATATCTTTGGCCCGTAGTGCAAAGATGAACATGACCAATTGGTGATACAAACGAATATCTTTGACCTGTAGTGCAAAGATGAATATTTGACTCAAGATGTATATTGATTGATGTTACAGGGATAAAATATTGATGATAGATTTTTAAATCTTAGAAGATAGTAGAATTCATTCTCTACTTGACTCTTCTAATGGATTGTTGTTTCCGCTGCAGTTGTTGATCTAAAACTTGTTGTCTATTATATTTTATCAGATTTTTCTCTGTTAAAGACTAATGATAATTTGTTGTATATTATCTTAGTCATAATATTCTTTATTGGGCTAGTTGAGCTCACCATTTTCCTTTTTGTTCCATTGTTCTTCTCAGGAGGAGAGAATTTAGCAGGAACTAGCCCGGGTATGGAGTGATGATTCAAGATAGTTGTTTTAGTAGTCCTCACTATTTTATAAAATAGTGTATCAATAATTGTAATGAGGACTCCTTTCGAGTTTGCATACTATCTATTAGACAATATTTGTATTCAAACTCACTGTATAGGCGTTGTCGTATTTTGTACGATAATTGTATTACTGAAGTTGTATTTATTTCTGTACCATGTATTTGGCGACTCAGAATGGGTGATGTATACCTATTTTGGGGGCGTCACACTGTGGTTAAGAAGCAGACAAAAAAGCAGATTAAGAGGCTCAGATCAGATAATGTCCTTGAGTTTTGTGAGACTGAGTTCAATGAATTCTGCAAGAATGAAAGAATTGTTAGGCATCGTGTAGTTGTGAAGATACCGCTACAGAATGGAGTTGTAGAATGGATCATGAACAAAACCTTGATAGAAAAGGCTAGGTGTATGTTGTTAAATATAGGTTTATGCATGATTTTTGGACAAAAGTAGTGAACATAACTTCAATTCTTTCTTGGTGAATCATTTTCCTTGCACAAATATAGATTAGGGGTGAGCATGGTGCGGTTTGAAGTCCAAATCGCACCAGAAACCGCTTAGGTGCGGTTTGAAAATTTTAAAACCGCACCTGAAACCGCTTGTGATTGGTGCGGCCGGTGCGATTTTAAAGTGTGCGGTGCGGTTTTAATTCACTACAAAAAAATGGGACTTCAGTAACAACCAATTTTCGTTGCTAAAGGTGCTAAATTTCGTTGCGTAAGGGTTTTGGCAACGACTTTACTGTCGTTGCGTCTTTCGTTGCGCAATGAGCGTTGCTAATTGTTTCACAACGAACGTTTTTTTTCGTTGCCAAAAGTACTACATTTTGCAACGAAATTTGACTTTCGTATAGAGACATCGATCTTTTAGCAACAAAATGCATTGTTGCAGAATAATTAAAATTTTGTTGCTGAAAACCTCATTTCGTTGCAAAAGTCTACTAATTGGCAACGAAATGAACTCTTTTTTTCGCAACGACCATGCATTTTCGTTGTAATTGACACCATTTTGCAACGACATTTTTCGTTGCAGTAAATTATGAAAATTGTTGCCTAAGCTTGCTTTCGTTGCGGAATGTAAACTTTTTAGCAACGATTTTCGTTGCTGATTATATTATTTGGCAACGACATTATGCTGAATCAGCAACCAAAATGTTTGTTGCTGGTTATTCTTCAATAGCAACGAAAGTCGTCGATTAGCAACGACATTATATGTTGTCGTTTCTTTATATGTGCAACGAAAGTTGATATGATTTGCAACGATAAAAAATGTTATCTTTTATATTAGTATTAGCAACAATATCATCTCCATTGTTATTAGGTTAATTTTTCGTTGCCAAATATTATATTTTTAATGCCATTAGCAACAAAAATTTGTTGCTAAATGTATAAAAATTTGTTGCTATATTAAAACTTGTTCAATGCTTTGGCAACGAATTATATTGTTGTCAAATCAAAATTTGACATTCTTTTTGTGTACCTGACTAGCTCAATGTCCCCATAGCAAAAAATGACAAAAATACAAAAAAACTAAAATATTATTAACTTAATAAAAACATCCACTACATAATCATCTAAATCTACCACAGTTCTTCAATCAAAGTATATATCAACATATATAGAGAGGGCACTTCATAATTTCATCCCTTGTCTCCCGTAAACGTAGCACGAAAATTTGATACCCAATATTTTAAGACAGGTCGTAGAAGCAGTATTCCTGCACATATTTAAAAATAATAACAAAGTCAGGAAAATAAAGTAAATAGGTCACCGGCCAGAGGCACTTAATGCCAAAATCAATACACAAAGAGAATAGAGTTGCTACGTGGTACATCGTATTGCTCATAAGCAGAAAAAGACAATAAGGTTACTATGTGGTACTAATGTACCCTGTAAATTAGGATACTTGTGTTTATAAGCCAATGTAATTGAGAAGAATGAATCAAGAAATCATTATCCCAAAATCAGGTTCTTATTTTCTATAGATTACATGGATCATCTTTATTACAAGGTCATCTGACTTGATACTCCATCCTCAAAAGCATGTCCAGAAATACACCAAGATTTTGTCCTAAAAAAAAGTCTAAAGTACACAAACTAAATGTGAAATATGACATGCATAATAATTTAACCCAAAGTGTACATATCCCTGTAAGAACATTCCACTCTCAAGTTAATTACACTATTTGTGTGGGTCCAAATATTATTGGAACAGTTTTTACTCTCTCCTCTAATTTGCCAACCTTAAATTTGTCAGCCCATTGTACTCTTAGACATCCTATAAATAAAATACTATATACATATAAATTAAAATACATAGAAAGCAAAATTCTTTATTAGGACAAAGGGAGTACAATATGACCGAAATGATAGTAAGCTAAATTGTTCACAACTAATGCTTACTTGCTCAAATCATGACAGAAGATATATAGCTACTAAACAATAAATTTTGTTTTGCAGACTGCTTTCAAAAAGAGTAAATTATAGGAAGTGGTGGATTCAGGAAGGCTCCCAAAAAGTTTGACTAATAATCATTATTATCAATCTATTAACTGAATTGAGACGAATACAATTATGTACAATACATAAACATATTTTATTGGTAAGTAACATGATCTTAAAAGATAAAACACTAAGGGCATTTCAAGAAAAAAATTATACATACATAAAAATGTTTATACTGTATAGACATATTTAGTACATATGAAAAAGAAAAGGAGTATCAGTACCTGTAATTGTTTTTCCTTTATAGCAGTGAGCATTTCTTCCTCTTTCCTCAGCATTTCCAAAAGATCAAAAGCCTGTAATATGATTTCATGACAGGATAGTATATATAAAATATGATAATAACCATAAAGGAATACTCAAACACACGCGGAAGTAAAAAAGAATTAAGGATCAACCTTGTAGAAATCCAAAGAGATGGTAACAAACCATGCCTGCATCCAGGGGGTGGGGAAGAAGGAAAAAAGATTGCAATTTCAGAAGTTTATGGATAACCATGGAAGCTTGAAACTAAAATTATTCAAGAAAAATTACATTTAGGCAAATTATTTCTAATACAATATTAACAGTAACACAAATTTTGAAGAAAGTTATGCACTATCTATAAGCATGTTCATAGTCAGGAAGTGATTGTGTTAAAGATCTTATAATATATAGTAGGCACTAATAAGGTCCTTAAAAATAGAAAAAAAAAATATCGGAACTAACCTCTCTTTCTTCTTCTCCATTATCATCCGGTTCATCTTCCTCTCCTGCCTCAACTGGAGTAGATAAGGCAGCCGCTCTAGTTGAACGGTTGCGTCGCTCTTTTCGCTCCTTTATTTCCAGCAGCTTTGATTCTGCGGCTTTTTGTCACTTAAACCGAGCAATCTGTATAAGTAATTCAGATCAGCACTCAGCTATAGTTACATGCTTCCAAATCCATTCAACCTGAAGTTTCACTATATAAATATACTACAGTCACCTTCTTAGCCTTCCAATCCACATTAGAATTAGGCCCCCTTATTGAAGATGTTTCTAACTCCTCTTCTGGTACAAGCTCCATTTCCTCACAAAATGAAATAAATTCCTAGAGAGTGTGGCCAAATGAATAATATTCAGTATTACACAAGACAAAAGTAGCTTTATCAAACGTATACTTCAGCAAACACATAAACTTAATAAATTCCTAAGCCTAACACTCTGATTTTGAGTTTGGGTAGAAAAGAAAACAGGATAAAGTTATAATAAAGAAGACAAAGAGGGGGAGAGATAGTAACTTTCGTTGTTTTTTAGAGTTGAGAGAAAGTGGACATGGAAGGAATAAAAATTTTAGTGTTTGTTATTTTAAGGGTAGAAGGGGGATAATGAATTTATTTTAAAGAGTTAAGATAGCTTTCCACCCAAATCTTCCCAATTTTAAGTGGAAAATTTTGGGTAGAAAGTTGAAGTTATTTTCCACCAATTTCTCCTCACTTTATCTTCGTAAAAAACCTCACAGACGAGACATTTGGAAGGAAATTTTTTAAAATTCAATCCTTCCTTTCTTATCCACCCTTTTAAAACTCACAAGAACAATGTAAAGGATGTTATGCTACATTACAATTGCTTCTTTATGTGCTTCTGGCACAAAACAACATTCATCTTTTGACTTTTTTATTTTATTTTATCTTTTGTATATGAATATCACCTTTAGCTTGGCTATCGAAGCTTTAAGAATTTGTAATTTGTCATCTTGTGCAGTTTTCTCAGTGAAGTCAGCAAGAAAATATGGCACCTGTACCAAAAAATAATGAGTAAATCCCAATATATATTACAATCTTCATAAAACCAGACTGTCTGGAAATAATTTTCATAAATACCCGGAACAACTCAAACCGATATCAAATGTGGTAAAATTACATTGCAGCTTGAGAGAGCAGAACAAAAAAAGGAAGAAAAAGCAGAACGTCAAAATTATAGGCACACAAAGTAATCATAAAATCAACAAACGGATGTTTAACCACAAATAGAAGCTTGATATGGTGCCGATAAAACCTGACATGTAAAATGAAGAGAGTACACAATCATAATTCATACTAATCTGCTAAAAAGCAATTTGATCAGCTCCTATCATAGTTTCAGCAAGTGTTTTAAATTTTAATGTTTATTTACAAAAAGTTTTCATTTTTTAGATAAGGAAAAAATATATATATCTACAGATGTAAGAGAGTAAAATCTTTTGAAAAGTAGTTCGTGAGCAAAAACACTCATTTGAACAACACTCACACACTCATTATTTCTCTTTGATATTGTTTTCGTTGCGTTGTTATTTTTCTAACAACACACTCTTTCTCTTGTTATTTGTAATGTAACAGTGTTGAATTCCAAGGATGGTCACATCTTGTGATCATAGAATGCCATCGCACAAGCCTAGACACAAAAGAATTACTTAATGTCTAACCTCCAATTTTCTTCTCAACAAGAAGATTTATCCTTTTCCCAATATAACGATATGATTCATATGAATTAGCAGTTCAGATAGAAGTACCAACCTATCAGTACTTTGAACAAATAAAACACAAGGTACGGGAAAACAATAGTGGTTATCATACCATAACCTCGATCACACCACCAGCCACATCCTAAACTACATCTGAATTGCTGTCTAACTATAAGATTTATGACTTATCCTTTCCTCCATAAAATGATATGAATTAGCAAATCAGATATTAGTACCAAGTACTAACCTATCAGTACTTTGAACAAGTAAAACAAAAGGTATTAGAAAACATAGATGGTGATAATACCATAACTTCCATAACACCACCGGCAACATCCTATTACTACATCTGGATTTCTGTCCAACTATAAGATTATAGGTTCTTAGTTTGTCATTAGTCCAGCTTTCACCGATTTCCGGAGATTTCTTACTCTGTAGTGTGTATCTTAGAATCACATACTTATTCTCCTATATTGATTTATTAAGTTGAGAAAAGGGAAAACCAATTATATTTACGTTGCATAGCTATAGTACCACAGAAGAAATTTTCCAAATTTAGATGAATAATCAAAACTCAAAAGATAAAAAGGAGCAAACCTTGTTTAAGTAATTCAATTGAGTGATTATACATGAAATGGCAACCATCACAAATACCCATGTTTGGAAGCGAGCTACCTGGCTTGAACCCTCCAATGTGAGTTTTATGGCAATACCTATTGCCTTGACACTCATAACCTGTAAAGCACCAAAAAAATTGCATCAAGCCAACAGAAGCATCATTAATTTGGGTGGGTAAAACAAAAGCCTCATTATAATGCGATTAATATATCATTGTGAATAAGAAAGTTACAACTTAGAAGATAAATCGAGAATCTTTACACATTCCTGCTTATGATATTGTCTACCCATTTTGCACATTGTTGTAGGAAAGTGAAAACAATGTATTGGAAATTCTAATTATTCATCTAGTAAAATACCAAAGATGCCATACTTCTGACTTATATTAGAAATTTAGATATAGCAGTACAAGAAGTATCTGCTAAAAATAAATATTAAAGTAAAGACATGGAAAAAATTAGCAAGTCCTGCTGCTCTGGCAGTTTAACAGGACTCGTGCCTAAATCAACAAAAACATGTGGAAGATGGAACTTCAGTGAGCCAAATGCCATTCCAGTGACAACAATTCAGAAGGAAATTTTCACTATTTCAACTATGTAGTTTTAGTAATAAGGAGTAAAAGAAGAAACTTTGACACCCTTGGCAAGCAAACTTTTATCTCGTCTGTCATATACTAAAGTTCTTATTTATAAGAGATCCAAACTCGGATTAAATGAAATTTTTTGTATCCGTCCACTCTTGCATGGCCTGTTTTTAGCAGACTCCATCTCCAGCAATTCTTCAAAGTGAAAGAGAAAATGCACCGCAACGTCAGACAAGAGGAAAGCGTGACAACTGACAAGTAAGGATCCAGACTTTGTGACTCAAACTAGGAAAGACGGCAGCCTTAAAACAGATAATTGGTTGTGTTTCAGAGCATCTCAGGCTGATTTCTAGTGCCCATGAGAGATTTTGGTGTACTAACCATAATGTAGCTTGCAGCTGTTTCAGAGCATCTCACGCTTGCATCTTAATAATTATTATGGGTCATCAAAAAACACTTATTCCCAATACCAGACTGGGACCAAATGATCCGATCATGTCAGATAACTACAGGAATAGAAGAAATGAGTGTCGATCCGCTATCCTTAAAAAGCACCAAGAAACTTGCCAGCAGAAGTATTTTGTAAGAGAAACTGCTCTATTACATTTTCATTCCGAGCAACTATTAAACTACACCATCAAAAGGTGAAAGAAAAAGAGGATTTAAATTTTCTTAACCTACCTAGAAACTCTAACTTCAGAACGAACACCTGCAAGTATTGTACACAAGGATCCTCCAACTTTTAGCAATTTGAAACCATTTGTTAGTAGTAGTAACTGCAAGAAAAAATAAACAAAGCATTGGAAGAGAAGAAGAGGAAAAAATATGGAGTTCAATTGAAATGATCTAGAATATAACTTCATAACACAAGGAGTCATTACAAAGCACAAATAATTCTTTTTGCAAACTATCCATTTCAAGATAAGAAAAGTACATTATACAAATTACATATACTATAGCAATTATAAGTTGTGGAAACAAATGAATGATTGCTTGGCATGCAGCAGTTCCTAGAACGCAGCATAAATACACAATGACTCCTGGCCATAGGTTCTAGACTGGGAAAAGAATAAAGTGAACTGTATAAAATCTGCTCTACTCTAGATGATGATACAACTGGGTTGAAACTACAGATTCCCACTAAGGCAGGACAAAATAGTAATTGAACCTATAATATACAGCTCGCAAGAAACTTTATAAGCAACTAATCAAAACATTGTAGCAATATTAAAAAATTCAACAATGAATTTCAAGCTGACTGTAGGTAATAGTGCTAGAAATCCTTAGATGATATTCTATAACATATTCTAGAAATTCACATTGTAGTGCTGGATTCTGACTCTGAACCGGCGGGAACTGGAGGGCCCTCCATGCCCGAACCGGTAGTCCAACCTCTAACATTAGCTGCACTCAGAACCAATCCTATCGCCGCATCCTAAAATACCCCAAAATTATCCAGATCTAAACCCTAATTCCCAATATCAAACTCAAATCCTAAATATCAGTTACGCAATCATTAATCTCAAAAAAAATTGTAATTACCTTAGAAAGAGTACGATTGCTGAGGATTGGGATGAGACTTGAATCATTAGAGTCCGATCGAAGCTCCGATTCGTTGCCGTTATCTAGGGGAAAAAGGGTGGGTTTGTTAGAAAATAATCAACAGAAATTGGGAAAAATTGGAAGGAAATTGATAGAGCTTACTCTTGGGAGAGATGGAGAATCGAAGAATCCTTCTGCCGATACAAGATGGATGGGTCAGATTTGGGAGAAAAGATTGGAAGGTAAAAAGGGGAAGAGACTATAGTTGCAGAAGAAGTTAAAGTTTCCATTAGAGACCAGAAACCCAAGAGAGAGAGAGAAAGCGCCCACTTTTTTTCCTGGCTTTTGATACCTGCACTGCAGTTCTGGATATCCTTCAATTCCTTCCTCAATGGACAATGGGTCTGTTTGTTTAGAACTTAATGGGTAGAATCGGTAAGTAGCTGAATCATTAAGTGCGTTTGTTTTGAAAAAAAAATTGTCTGAATGGCTGAATCGGTCAGATGCGTTGGCTGAATGGTTAAATCCGAATTTTTGGTCTGAATGGCTGAATGGTTGGTTGAATGAAATAAAAAAAATAAAAAAAATAATAAAAAAAAATATATTAACTATTATATTATATAATATTAAATAAATTTACAACAACTTTAAATTTTTTCAGATGGATAAATATTAAAAATATGTCATTCAGATCTTTAAGATATGTCAGTTATCAAACAATTTTTTTCATTCAGATTCAGCTTATTCAGATTCAAATTCAGATTCAACTCATTCAGATTCAGATTCATTCAATTTTTATCAAACACCACCTAATAGGATCCGAAAGAGAGATTCTTATTTTTTATGTATATTATTTACAAGATAGCTAACTGTTTGTTTTAATTTAATTTATGACTTATGAGTGGTTTTAGTTTCATGTCGTGTATTTGTTTTATAAAAATTAATTTAAAAATAATTATCTTAATTTTTTTAAAATGATTTTATTTTTTTAAAGAAATTTAAAAAAAAATATGTGATCCAATGCCAAATTAATTGGCATGGTAACTTTTTCTAAATTTTTGTATAAAGCAAATTTCTAAAAAAGTAGTAAGATGTAACATTATTTTAATTGACGTTGGAATATCTCTTTTTTTTTAATTTTTTTGATCTCTTGCACTTGTTTACAAACATCAATATTTTTTAATATTTATTTTCTGTCATCGACGTTGGAAATAATGGAGTATATAGGACTTCACCTATAAAAAATAAAAATAAAAATTCTAACGCCAATTAGAGTGATATTGCATCTTACTCTTCTTTTTTATAAATTTATTTTTTTTAAATTTAGATAAAATAGGGATAAAATTGATATTGCATTAATATGGGTCAAACTAACTTATTAGAAATGACTTATAAGTTATTTTTAAATAAATTTATTATGTTTTTGTGACGCCCCCAAAATTAGGTATACATCACCCATCTTGAGTCGCCAGATACATGGTACAGAATTCAAATACAACTTACTAATACAACTGTCGTGTACAATACGACAAAACATAACTGTGAGTTTGAATACAATTATTGTCTACTAGAGAGCATACAAACTCAAAAGGTGTCCTCAATACAATTATTGTCACACTATTTAACAGAATAGTGAGGACTACTAATACTATTCTCTGGTCCATCACTCCGTTCCCCGACTCGTCCCAGCTATATTCTCATTTCCTGAAGAGAACAGTGAAAGAAAGGGTGAGCTCAACTAGCCCAGTAAGAAATATTATGACTAAGATAATGCAGAATAAATTATCATTAGCCTTCAACAGTGTTAAACTGATAAAATACAATAAACATCAAGTTTAACTACAGCGGAACCAGCAATCCATTAAAAGAGTCAAGTAGAAAATAAAATCTACTATCTTTTATGATTTAAAAGGTTTTTCATCATCGTTATAGCTGAGACTCAGCTTAATAAATATTCCACATCATCGAATCACCCCCGCACTACGGCCAAGGATATTCTTTAGTATCACGACCACAATTATTCATGCACTACGGCCAAGAATATTTGTGTATTCATCAATGGTCATGATCATGCCAACAACTGTCCATCAATGCACTACGGCCAATGAGGATTTTTAATTTTTACATCATTTGTAACATTACGGTCATGATTACACCGAATAATCCCTAGTCATAATCATACCAAGTCCATCTATGCACTACAGGCCACAGATGACTTTCAACAAAATATAAACATGAGGATGATGACAATGATATAAGAATTCAATAAAACAAGTTCAAGAATTATTTTATCCAGGAATTATTAACGTTCAAATTTGTCAACACGATACTGTTTTGTGGTGTAAAATTCAAGAATGATCAGAAGAATATTTCTATGAAAGGATACTGGATGAAGCGCAAATATCAAGGATATTCCACTAATTTCATGGAGTATAGCGTTTTATCCAACTGAGTATAATAAAGAATGGAATAACAAAAGAAATCACCATGCATGCGATAGACCGCACAGACAGGTTATTCCAGCAGAATAATAATAACGGAACCAGGTCAGGTGAAATTCACACCGACAGGATGTTCCAACAGAATAATAAAGAATGGAACCAGGTCCGGTGTAAAACACACAGACAGGATATTCCAACAGAATAATAAATAATGGAACCAGGTCCGGTGTAAAACACACAGACAGGATATTCCAACAGAATAATAAAGAATGGAACCAGGTCCGGTGTAAAACACACAGACAGGATATTCCGACAGAAATATAAAGACAGGATAGTAAATGGATGTCACCAAGTATAGGGTATTCCGCGTATACCGGTTATTCCAACAGAATAATAATGAATGGAATAACATAAGGATTTCACCAAGTATAGGGTGTACCGCGTATACAGGTCATGTATAGGGTATGCCACTTTTACAGGTTATTCCAACAGAATAACAAAGAATGGAAGAACATAAGTTCTCTTCAAGAAGAAAGAATAACACCCCTTACCGTATTAAGAGATTGAATACTGCAGTCGTGTAATAACCGAATACTCTTCTTCTTTCTCTCTTACTCTCTCTATACTTTCTCTCTCTATAGCTTGAACGAATTCGTGAAAAATAATGAAGCCCTAGGCCTCTATTTATAGAAGATTTATTACTATTTACGAAGATAATTACTATTTACGAAGGTAATTACTATTTACGAAGGTAATTACTATTTACGAAGGTAATTACTATTTACGAAGGTAATTACTATTTACGAAGGTAATTACTATTTATGAAAGTAATTACTATTTATGAAAAAGACTCTTAGATGATGACATATGGCCCCCCATAAATAATTCAACTTACCACAAACGTCTAATAATAGACTCTTTATATACATCAAGGATTGAATAAAAATTACCAAAAATCATTTTAACACATATTTAATCTTTCAACAATTATTAATCATTTATAACTTATCGTCTCAATTATTATTTAAATAATATAACATATTATACAGATGATACTGTGACAATAATTGAATCAATAATATAAGAGATATGATGCAGCAATTACTGTAGCAATAATTGAGTATAGCTGAGTGACTTCTCACGTAAGCATCAATAATCAATACCGTGTGCTACTATGCAACAATGCGTATTACTGTACTTTTACTACCGAGTAGTTCAACAGTTTTTAACGGTCACACCTCCGCCGTTATTTTATAGAAAGATAATTTTGTCGTTTTCTAACTATGACAATACTTCCGTTGTGGGGTCCACCAATGATTGTGCCGTCGTACGAATATTCCCCGACAAAAAGAATATTCCCCGACCAAACGAATATTTTATAACAACTTGCGTACTTTGCAAAATTTATAAATATTACCCACAACTATAAAATTATATCAAATTTATTCCATAATATTCCAAAAATAATAATTATGAAAATTCATCTTTATTTATAAAAACTGGGGTCTTACAACCTCCCCTTCTTATGAAATTTCACCCTCGAAATTAGGGTACGTATCTGGTATGTCAAAGAGGTAAGGATACCTTGATTTCATTTCAGATTCTAACTCCCAAGTCATTTCCTCAACATCGTGGTTTCTCCACAAAACTTTGACTTGAGGTATAACCTTGGAGCGTAGAATATGTTCCTTCTTATCCAAGATTTGAACAGAAATCTCTTCATACGTCAGATCTTCCGCTATTTCGTCCGGTTCTAACTCAATAATATGGTTCGGGTCTTTCACATATTTTCGTAACATGGATATGTGAAAAACGTTATGAACACGAGACATACTTGGCGGTAAAGCGAGTCTATAGGCCACAGTTCCTATTCGATCGAGGATTAAAAATGGACCGATGAATCGAGGATTGAGTTTTCCTCTCTTTCCAAATCTTGTAACTCCTTTCCATGGAGTAACACGTAACAACACATGATCTCCTATATTGAATTCCACGTCCTTTCGATGAAGATCAACATAACTCTTTTGTCGACTTTGTGAGGTTTTTATACGTTGTCGGATCGTTTGAATCTTTTCCGTAGTCATACGTACCAACTCCGGTCCCAACAACGTTGCTTCACCCACCTCATCCCAGCATACTGGAGAACGACACTTTCTTCCATACAACGCTTCGAATGGAGCCATGCCAATACTTGCTTGATAACTGTTGTTGTAGGAAAACTCCACCAATGGTAAGAACTTGTCCCAACTTCCCTTGAAATCAAGGACACAGAGTCTTAATAGATCTTCGAGAGTTTGAATAGTCCTCTCCGACTGTCCGTCCGTCTGAGGATGATATGCCGAGCTAAATCGTAAGTCTGTGCCCATAGCTTTTTGCAAACTAACCCAAAATCGTGAAGTAAATCTTGGGTCTCGATCAGAAACTATGGATACCGGCATACCATGCAGTCTTACAATCTCGTTTATGTACATACGAGCAAGACGTTCAAGTGTATAAGTTTCTCGTATCGGTAAGAAATGAGCAGACTTGGTCAATCTATCAACAATAACCCAAATCGCATCTATGCCTTGAGAAACCTTAGGAAGACCGGTAACGAAATCCATGGTAATGTGCTCCCACTTCCATTCTGGAATTTCAAGTGGTTGCAATGGACCTTTTGGTACTTGATGCTCCGCTTTAACTCGTTGACAAGTTAGACACCTTGAGATAAACAACGCTATCTCTCTCTTCATATTGCTCCACCAAAATGTATGACGAATATCATGATACATTTTGGTACTCCCAGGATGGATTGCAAACGGTGTATTGTGCGCCTCCATCATGATTTTATACTTTAAATCAGGGTCGTTAGGAACACAAAGTCTAGAGTTGACTCGAAGTATTCCTTCTTCATCGATTCTTGCTTCCGGCATAGCACCTTCTTGCACTTTCTTCCTCATACGCATCAGCTCCAAGTCTGTAGCTTGAGCAACTTTAACTTTATCGATTAAAGTCGGTTCTACTCGTATATTCGCCATCGTCACATGCGTCCCTGGAGTCTTTAACTCTATCCCCATCCTTTGCAAGTCACACAAAATGGGCCCTTGCGTTGACAATATCGCACTCGTACTTGCATGTGATCTTCTACTCAATGCGTCAGCTACCACGTTTGCTTTTCCAGGATGGTATTGGATGGTATGATCATAATCTTTCAACAGTTCAAGCCAACGTCGTTGTCGCATGTTGAGTTCCTTTTGAGTGAAGAAATATTTGAGGCTTTTATGATCCGTAAAGATCTCCACTTTCTCCCCATACAAGTAATGCCTCCAAATTTTAAGTGCAAAGACAACAGCTGCCAACTCTAGATCATGAGTAGGATAATTCTTCTCATATTCTTTGAGTTGTCGCGAGGCATAGGCTATGACTTTTCCATGTTGCATGAGAACACATCCCAGCCCTTTGCCCGAAGCATCACTGTAGATGACAAATCCCTCCGAGCCAGACGGTATTGTCAGAACAGGTGCTGAAATGAGTCTCCTCTTGAGTTCTTGAAAACTCTTCTCACATTCTTCGCTCCAACCGAACTTTGTATCTTTCCGAGTTAGCTGAGTCAATGGAGTAGCGATTCGAGAAAATCCTTCCACGAATCTTCGATAATAACCAGCTAAACCGAGAAAGCTACGTACTTCGGTCACTGATTTAGGTTGCTCCCAGCTTTGAATAGCTTCAATCTTTGCTGGGTCAACAGATATTCCACGACTTGATACCACGTGCCCAAAGAATGCTACTTCCTCAAGCCAGAACTCGCATTTCTTCAACTTGGCATAAAGCTTATATTCGCGAAGCTTTTGGAGTGTCAGCCTCAAGTGTTGCTCATGATCTTCACGGCTTTTGGAATAAATAAGGATGTCATCAATAAAGACGACCACAAAATGATCCAAATATTCCTTGAATACTCGGTTCATCATATCCATGAAGGCAGCAGGAGCATTAGTCAATCCAAAGGACATGACTAGGAATTCATAATGCCCGTACCGAGTTCTGAAAGCCGTCTTTGGAATGTCATCGGTTCTAATCTTCAATTGGTGATACCCGGAACGAAGATCGATCTTTGAAAAGAATTTGGCTCCTTGCAACTGGTCAAACAAGTCATCAATACGTGGCAATGGATACCTATTTTTGATGGTGACATGATTCAACTCCCGATAATCAATACAAAGTCGCATACTCCCATCTTTCTTCTTCACGAATAGAACAGGAGCACCCCAAGGAGAAGTACTAGGACGAATAAAGCCAATGTCTAACAATTCCTGCAGTTGGGTTTTTAACTCCTGAAGTTCAATAGGAGCCATTCGATATGGGGCTTTAGAAATGGGTTTTGTACCGGGTTCAAGGTCGATACAAAATTCAATCTCACGCTCTGGGGGTAGGCCAGGAAGTTCTTCGGGGAATACGTCAGGAAATTCATTAACAATAGAAATATCGTTCAAAACTGACGTATTTTTGTTTAAATCTGTGACATGAGCTAAGAAAGCTTGACATCCGTTTTTCAATAAACGAATAGCTTTATGGCTTGAGATGACCGTGATTGATTTTAATGGTTTGGTCGCTTGAATTCGCATAATAGGTTGATTAGGAATATGAAAGCTAACAACCTTATGGAAACAATCAATTTTTGCATGATGAGTAGTTAACCAATCAATCCCTAGAATCACGTCAAATGCAAGTATTTTCAATGAAATAAGATCTACAGGTAATGTGAGGGTACCGATTTGAACCAAACAAGACTTATAAACAGTGGATGTAATAAAGGTTTCTCCCAACGGAGTTTCTACAGATAAGTCAAAGTCCAATTTCTCCGGAGTCAAATTTAATCGATGAGCACAAGTAGGAGAAATAAAAGAATGGGTAGAACCGGTATCGAATAAAGTATAGACTTCGTTAGAGTTTATGATAAGCTTACCCGTGATGACCTCATTCGGGTTCCTTGCTTTCTGGGAGGTCACAACAAACGCTCTCCCTTGCACTACCGGCTTTGACCTTTCTGGGACGTCCTTTGGTGCCTCCACCCTAGTTGAATTGGTCTTTGGTAAACGACAAAATCGGGCCAAGTGACCTTCTCTTCCATAATTATAACATGCTTTGGACGGCATCGCGCAATTTGGACTGATGTGTCCCTCCCCTCCACATTTGAAGCATATGATAGGTGGTCTTTCTCCTTCCTTAACAACGGGTGCTGGTGCTGACGTCTTTCCATCATTGTTGAATCTCCTCTTTTTGAAATGTCCATTCTTATTGTTTTGGCCCTGATTACCACCGAAGTGGTTACCATTTCTGGCCTGATGATGTCCTCCACGCTTGTTGTCACTGCTTCGATGACTGCTCTCACTGGTATTATCATTTTGCCGGCTGCTCTCTTTTGATTGCGTTGACTCGTTATCGCGCTCTACCAACTGAGCCCTATTTACAACATCAGAATACAAACACAGTTTATGAGAAATAAGATGTTGACGTATCTCCGGCTTCAAACCTCTTAAAAACATTCGCGTCATTCTCTCTTCATTATCCACCAAATGGGACGCAAACCGTGATAACTCTACAAATTTTGCCTCGTATTGCGACACGGTCATATTATTTTGTTCCAACTTAATAAACTCCACCTCCTTCATGTGGCGAATACTTTCGGGAAAGTATTTATCATTGAACAGCTCCTGGAACTTCTCCCAAGACATCTTCAGTACGGCAGGTTGAGTACGTTTTACCGATTCCCACCAGTAATCTGCCTCTCCGCGCAACATAAAGGCGGCAAAGGGAACCTTTTGCTCCTCGGAGCATCCCAAGACATCAAATATCTTGGTCATCTGCTTTATCCATGTTTCCGCCATAAGTGGTTTTGGCTCTCCCTTAAACTCCGGTGGTCCCAGCTCCTTGAACTGTTTAGCGGTGACCGCCCGAGAGTTTCCCGCGTTTCCATCTACGTTTTGGACAGGAGTTGCTCTCGCCTGCTGCTGCATGAATTGCATAAAACCTCTGAACATTTGATCATTCGTCATTTGGTCAGTGTTGTTGTTTGCATGAGGATTTTCGCCTTCCTGGTGCACATTATCCTGATTATTGATATGTGGTGAATCAACGATCGCCTGTGCTCCATTGCCAATCTCAACATTCTCAGATGTCATTTTCAGATACTGCCACAAAACAAAAGGTTAATTGACATGTAACATATTATCCCTATATTCTGACCGACCAATAAAATAGCACATAAACTTAGGTAGGTCATACTAGCGAAGGAATTCCCCGTCTCTCCCCTCCTAGTACTATTCTCACATCTTAGCCAGGGATCATATCCCTAAGCTTTGATACCAACTGTGACGCCCCCAAAATTAGGTATACATCACCCATCTTGAGTCGCCAGATACATGGTACAGAATTCAAATACAACTTACTAATACAACTGTCGTGTACAATACGACAAAACATAACTGTGAGTTTGAATACAATTATTGTCTACTAGAGAGCATACAAACTCAAAAGGTGTCCTCAATACAATTATTGTCACACTATTTAACAGAATAGTGAGGACTACTAATACTATTCTCTGGTCCATCACTCCGTTCCCCGACTCGTCCCAGCTATATTCTCATTTCCTGAAGAGAACAGTGAAAGAAAGGGTGAGCTCAACTAGCCCAGTAAGAAATATTATGACTAAGATAATGCAGAATAAATTATCATTAGCCTTCAACAGTGTTAAACTGATAAAATACAATAAACATCAAGTTTAACTACAGCGGAACCAGCAATCCATTAAAAGAGTCAAGTAGAAAATAAAATCTACTATCTTTTATGATTTAAAAGGTTTTTCATCATCGTTATAGCTGAGACTCAGCTTAATAAATATTCTACATCATCGAATCACCCCCGCACTACGGCCAAGGATATTCTTTAGTATCACGACCACAATTATTCATGCACTACGGCCAAGAATATTTGTGTATTCATCAATGGTCATGATCATGCCAACAACTGTCCATCAATGCACTACGGCCAATGAGGATTTTTAATTTTTACATCATTTGTAACATTACGGTCATGATTACACCGAATAATCCCTAGTCATAATCATACCAAGTCCATCTATGCACTACAGGCCACAGATGACTTTCAACAAAATATAAACATGAAGATGATGACAATGATATAAGAATTCAATAAAACAAGTTCAAGAATTATTTTATCCAGGAATTATTAACGTTCAAATTTGTCAACACGATACTGTTTTGTGGTGTAAAATTCAAGAATGATCAGAAGAATATTTCTATGAAAGGATACTGGATGAAGCGCAAATATCAAGGATATTTCACTAATTTCATGGAGTATAGAAGTCAAAGTTTTATCCAACTGAGTATAATAAAGAATGGAATAACAAAAGAAATCACCATGCATGCGATAGACCGCACAGACAGGTTATTCCAGCAGAATAATAATAACGGAACCAGGTCAGGTGAAATTCACACCGACAGGATGTTCCAACAGAATAATAAAGAATGGAACCAGGTCCGGTGTAAAACACACAGACAGGATATTCCAACAGAATAATAAATAATGGAACCAGGTCCGGTGTAAAACACAAAGACAGGATATTCCAACAGAATAATAAAGAATGGAACCAGGTCCGGTGTAAAACACACAGACAGGATATTCCGACAGAAATATAAAGACAGGATAGTAAATGGATGTCACCAAGTATAGGGTATTTCGCGTATACCGGTTATTCCAACAGAATAATAATGAATGGAATAACATAAGGATTTCACCAAGTATAGGGTGTACCGCGTATACAGGTCATGTATAGGGTATGCCACTTTTACAGGTTATTCCAACAGAATAACAAAGAATGGAAGAACATAAGTTCTCTTCAAGAAGAAAGAATAACACCCCTTACCGTATTAAGAGATTGAATACTGCAGTCGTGTAATAACCGAATACTCTTCTTCTTTCTCTCTTACTCTCTCTATACTTTCTCTCTCTATAGCTTGAACGAATTCGTGAAAAATAATGAAGCCCTAGGCCTCTATTTATAGAAGATTTATTACTATTTACGAAAGTATTTACTATTTACGAAGGTAATTACTATTTACGAAGGTAATTACTATTTACGAAGGTAATTACTATTTACGAAGGTAATTACTATTTACGAAAGTAATTACTATTTATGAAAAAGACTCTTAGATGATGACATATGGCCCCCCATAAATAATTCAACTTACCACAAACGTCTAATAATAGACTCTTTATATACATCAAGGATTGAATAAAAATTACCAAAAATCATTTTAACACATATTTAATCTTTCAACAATTATTAATCATTTATAACTTGTCGTCTCAATTATTATTTAAATAATATAACATATTATACAGATGATACTGTGACAATAATTGAATCAATAATATAAGAGATATGATGCAGCAATTACTGTAGCAATAATTGAGTATAGCTGAGTGACTTCTCACGTAAGCATCAATAATCAATACCGTGTGCTACTATGCAACAATGCGTATTACTGTACTTTTACTACCGAGTAGTTCAACAGTTTTAACGGTCACACCTCCGCCGTTATTTTATAGAAAGATAATTTTGTCGTTTTCTAACTATGACAATACTTCCGTTGTGGGGTCCACCAATGATTGTGCCGTCGTACGAATATTCCCCGACAAAAAGAATATTCCCTGACCAAACGAATATTTTATAACAACTTGCGTACTTTGCAAAATTTATAAATATTACCCACAACTATAAAATTATATCAAATTTATTCCATAATATTCCAAAAATAATAATTATGAAAATTCATCTTTATTTATAAAAACTGGGGTCTTACAGTTTTAGTTCATTAAATATAATAAAATTTTCTTCATCTTTTATGTTTTCTCTTAGAACTGATGGTATTATAATTTAATTTTACAATATATTTGGAAAAAATGTAAAAGAAGAACTAGGAATAGCTAGGTGTATACCATTAATATTCTTCTTTTTATGTTTTATTTTTTGACATAAAAATATGTTAATGATTTAAGTTACTCCCTCCGTCTAAAAATAAAAGTTCTTATTATTTTATGTAATCTCAAGTTAAATATTTACTTATATTAAATAATCTATTTTTTTACAATAATTTGTGCGTAATATCCTTAGTATTAAATATCATATTTTTATTATTTATATAATATCACTAGTCATGTATAGAAAAATATGTAATTAGTTGAGAATTTAAATATGAATAATTTTATCATTTGATATTTTTTTTTAAAATTCGTATAAAATCAATCATCACTTTCATTCTTGGAGTGAGAGAGTACTTGTAAGTAACGCATATGTTCGGTTGATGGGAAAAACCCAAATGATGTGCAGGAGAAGATTGACGATGTTGATGTTGAGATTCCTCATGATTGATTGTTATCTTAAAGATATTAATTTTTAATTTTAATAATGATATATTTTACATAAATGAATGAATTATTATTATAATAATAAATATTACAATTAATTTTGGTATTACAATTATTATTATTATTATTATTATTATTATTATTATTATTATTACAATTCATAGTATAGTGGCCAAAAAGTGTATTATCTCATCTTCACATGCATAGAAACGATGCTAGTTGATTTAAATATTAGTGTTACATAAATTCTAGCATGATATATAGTTGGTTTAGTGGCTTTTGTTAGAATATAAGGTTTTTAGTTTGGGGAGGTCTAAAGTTCGACACTCGTGAACAACATTTTCTTTAAGGAAATTTTTAAGGCAAGCCTTCTACTCTCCACGTCAGCAAAAATAATGGGTCACGTCAGCAAAAATAACGGCCAATATGCACAGTCAGCATTCACGTCAGCAAAAATAACGGTCAATATGCACAGTCAGCATTCCGTCCGTTTTTTCTGACGTAAATTAAAAATAATGATCATTTTGTAATATTTGAGAGTACAGTTATTCGATTGTAACAAAAAAAGTTTCGATAACCACAATAAAAATCGGACTCTAATACAGTGACAAAAAAGTGTATTATCCCTCAATTATTGATATAATAGAACAACTAGATATAAAATCTCTTCATTATAGTTTATTTAAAGCAACTTAAACTTTATTTTTTAATAAATAAATTTAATAACTGGTGCAAAATACAACTAAATGTATAAATAATTTATTAGATAAATTTTAAATATGACATATTTTAATGACAATATTTATAATAATTTGATTAATTTTAAGTGATATGATTATAATATATTACTTTAATTGGAATAAGAATATGAAAAAAGGGACACCATATATATATTTGGTTTGCGAATTTGAGAAGTTATTGTAAGTTTATGAATTTGATAAGATATTACAAACGAATCTATGATGCACAAACAAAAACACCAATGAAAACGAAAAACTTTAAATATATTCGAATTCGTATTCCTATTTGAAATTTGTATTCGAATAATTATATATATATATATAACCTTATATATATATAACCTTATTAACTACATACAATTTAGTTTTAATCTGATGTAATATTTCATTTGTTCATGTTTAAAATATCGTTAAATTAATTAAAATTTTCATTCCGTAGACTTTTTGAAGAGTTACACAATATATTATAACTGAAACTCTCTATAAATGTTACGTATAACAAAATATAATAAAGTAATATATATTGAGGTTAAATAATAAATGAAACTAACTATAAGCATATTATTAATGTTTTAATCAAATATTTTTTAAAAAAAATAAAAATAATTACATATTCAATATAAACTGTTGAATTAAAGAACTTATTTAATTACTAAATGTTCTATTTTAAATTACAAATATTTATACACATTACAATACTACTACACACATACAATATTTACACATTAAATTACAAATATTTATACACATTACAATACCCCTTTTTTTGGTAGTGTTCTTTGCATATTCTAATATTTTTTGGCAGTATACTTGCAAAAATAAAAATAAAAATTACTGTCTATCATAATTTGTTTCTTCATTATTTGTTGTTCAATGTTTTTGGATGCTTCAATAATACAGCAATCATCAAATGATTTGCTCAGTTCAATTGATTTTATAATTTGTTTATTATTATAGATTGCAATGAAGGAACTATGACAACGAAAGATACCCTTCACCGTTCATTGACATAGCAATATTTAATTATTATAGATTGTAATTGGTCAATATTTTTTTATTTTTACTTTTTATAAATAAATTGAATAAAGTGTTTATTAGGTGATTGACATTCGAATTCGGATATTTGAATAATTTATTTATTCGAATAAAAAAGGGAAACGAATATGTTCCACATTTGGACAAATTTTTTAAATACTAAATACAAATATTTTTTGATAATTCTCCGAATAGCAAATATGGTCTTACAAAAATATGCTTATTGGGATTATCTTAATTTAAGGTAACATTTTAATAGTCGTTGCAAAAAGTTGTATAAAATATGCAACAAAAATAAAAATTGTTGCCAATAAATTTGGTCCATATTAGGCAACGAGCTATAGCAACAAAAAAACTTTCGTTGCCCATGAAGAGGAGAAATCAAGTGGTTAGAAATTTTGCAACGAATTTCTAACGAATTTTGTTTTCAAATTTTGCAACGGCTTATGAATTTCGTTGCAAAAAGTGAAAGCCTGACACAATCTGCAACGAAGGACAAGTTTTGTTGCTAAACATACACTTTTAGCAACGACTTATAAAGTCGTTGTCTAAAAAATCGTTGCTAAAGCCCCATTTCTAGCAACAAAAAAACTTTCGTTGCCCACGATAACGGAAAATCAAGTAGTCGAAAATTTTGCAACGAATTTCTAACGAATTTTTTTCCCGCCAATGAATTAGCAACGAATTTTTGCAACGACTTATGAATTTCGTTGCAAAAAGTGAAAGTCTGACACAATCTGGAGCGAAGGAAAAATTTCGTTGCTAAACATATACTTTTAGCAACGACTTATAAAGTCGTTGCCCAAAAAATCGTTGCTAAATGCCCATTTTTTTGTAGTGATTGGTGCGGTTTCGGTTCTAAAACCAATTGAAACAACAAAAAAGTCTAAGCCTTCAATAAAATTTAACATAAAACTTACATCGAGCAATTAACTTAGTGACAAAGTCGGCAATGAGAATTATATCAAGCATGCTTTAAAACTAAAACATACGCTATATAAAACAACGGTGACCATATATTCGATAATAAGCAGGAATGTTTATCTAGTTCCCCAAAATTAAAAGTATATACTGGAGATGGAATGAAATTATATCTCATATATTACAGGGAGGACTTGAAGAACATAATCCTAACTATACCTAATTTGAAAAATAATCTATTAGACTATTACTATTATAGCATTGACATTAACCAATGCATCAAGTGCTCGAGCCCCTCAGCTATAAGCCCCTCCAATAACGCATCAAACAAATTCGAAATTCTAAAACCCAATTGCTTATTTTTTGACTCTATAACCTCTAACATCTTTTTTCAATTGGTGAAAAAATTACAATACAAGACTCGGGTTTTCTCTGAGCGTGTTCAAGTACTGAAAAGTAACTTTAGAATTTACTAGACATAATACATACATACACACACATGGTGCGGTTTCGATTTTATGCGTGCAGTTTTGGCTAGTAACCAAATCGGAACCGTAAATTTGGTTATTCAACCCACCTAAAATCGCCACATACGCCGGAACCATTGGTGCGATTTTAATTGGTGCAGTTCGTGCGGTTTTTGGTGCGGTTTCGGTTTCAATTTGGTTACTTGCTCAGCCCTACTATAGATTGTAAGACCCATGAAAAGGTTTCGTCAGGTAATCATGCAGATTATTCATTTCTTAGGGTGTTTGGTTGTCATGTATATAAACACGTGAATGAGGAAAAACTCGAACCTAGAGCCAGGAAATGCATCTTTCTTAGTTACTGTTCTGGTGTGAAAGGTTATAAATTTTGCATGGTGTTGACCAGAAATTAGCAAATGTCATCATTAACAGAAATGTTACTTTTAATGAGTATGATATGTTTCATGAGAACAAGAATCTTTTGTTCATTCTACTGATAGTTCTAATAGTATTGGTCAGAAAGTGGAGCTTGAAGTAACTTCTCCTCAAGTACAGAAGTCACAACAGAGTTCAAATCATGTGCCTACTATTGTTACTGCAGATGAAAATATATATAGTTCCAGATGAGGAATGCGTGGACAATCAGTACAGTCTCACTAGAGACAGATCGTAAAGAGGACAGTGTGACCACCATAGAGATATGAGTATTCAGATTATGTTGTTTCTGCCTTGTCAGTTGAATATAATGACTCTGTGACTTATAAAGATATTGTTTCCTCAAATAATTCAAAAAGGTGGTTGTTTGTTATGAATAAAGATATGGAATCTCTTTAAAAAAATCAGACTTACGAGCTTGTGAAACCACCTAAAGGTAAGAAAATTATGGGTTGCAAAGGATATTTAAGAAAAAGAAAGGCATCACAGGAGTTGTAGATGCTAGGTACAAGGCTCAACTAGTAGCTAAGGGATTCAATCAAGTCGAGAGAATTGATTTCAATAATGTGTTTTTACCAGTTGTGAAACATAACTGTATTCGAGTATTACTTAGTTTGGGTATTGTACACTAGACTAAAGATCAGATGTATCATGAGAGGACGAAGCATATTTGAAACAACCCGGGACAAATTTCGATTCCTGAACAAATCTTGGATCAAATCCCAAGTCCGAATCGAATCAAATTCATCCAAATAAAATCTTAAACCACTGGCTCAATAGTATCTTTTTGGGTCATCTTAGCCCACCACAGGCTCACCCAAAAGATCATGACTTTAATGTACTATTGATAACAACTTAATTTCTTATACACAAATAATTTTTTTCCATATCTTTTGATGTGGGACTGTGGTGTTACAAACTCTCCTATTTAAATTTATGACGTCCCCGTCAGAACCGGTTCATACATACGGTCCACATATCTTTGTCTCTCTAACTATTATGGGATAATACTGCCAGCCTTCGTGTCCCCACCTCCGGCAACCCGATCGGATGACCCAACCTGAGCTTTCGAGAGTTGGCTTTAATACCATATAAAACAACGAGGGTCAAATCCCGAGTCCGAAACAAATCTCGGGTTAAATCCCAAGTCCGAATCGAATCAAATTCATCCAAATAAGGCCTTAACCCATTGGCCCAATAGTATCTTCTTGGGTCATCTTAGCCCACCATAGGCTCACCCAAAGGTCATGACTTGAAGGTACAATTGGTAGCATTTTAATTTCTTATACACAGACAAATTTTTCCCATATCTTTTGATGTGGGACTGTGATGTTTCAATATTGATGTTAGGTATTTTGGTCGAGATATTGTTGAAGATTGTGACATTAAGATTTTATAGATTGGTACTGTAGACAATCCAGCTGGCATGTTAATGAAGTCGATCGTTACCACGTACCATGTTCGAACATTGTCTGGTTAGTAATCGATGCACTTTAGTTGTGCATTTGAGAAAAAGAGAAAGTTCACTATTTGTGTTATATTTGGAGGATTCAAGTCAAGGTGAAGATTTATTGGGTATAACATGAATCCTCATTGAATTTGGATTTAGGTATTACCTAAAATCTCTTTTGGTTTAGGAAAGTTATATTTCCTAGTCATACCCAATTTAGTATTTTCTTTCCTATTTGGTTATAGAATTTTCTTATAGCCTATAAATAGAAGTGTTAGTTTTTTTTTGGAGAATAGACATTCAAAAACATTCTAATAATTCTCATAATTATCTCTTTATCTTGTATTCAAAAGATTTTATTTAGTGAATTTTTTCTTCCTTTCTTCATGATTTTTTTTCCGATTTGAGTTTCCACCTAAAGTCTTGTGTTATTGTCTTTATCTTTCTGCATTAATTTATTTAATTTGTCATAACACTAATCTATCCCCACAACTACTAGACAATATACTTGTCTATCTCTTTCACAATTTCTTCAACAATTAAGAAAAGTAGTGTCCTCAAAAGAGTAATGAATAAGAGAATCCATAATATATACTTGCTTCTAGCCTAAAGCCTAATTAGAATGTAAAATCAATCTATTAATATGTATAGAATCAAATTATTGATGCAATATTGATATACATGAACACAACACTAATATTGCTATATAGTTCATGAGTAATGTTATAATGATAAAATATAGTTATTGTTAACGCCAGGATTTTCTGCCACGTCCCAATCACGTAAGACGCCCTGATCCTGCACAGTAAACACGATAAACACCACAAGCTTGACGGCTGTTCCGTCGGGGGATAGCTCAGGCGTGAGAATTAGTATGTGTTCACAAGGTTAACAATGGATGAATGTAACGTCTAGTGTCTAGAGAGATAATAATCCTTGGTTGGTGTATGTGAGAGAATATGAATCTAGAAAGAAGTGTGAGAACGTACCTGTTAGTGAAGGCTTCCTTGCTAGGTTATACTATCTTCGCCTGGATTACTGTGCCAACCACTACTACCTGACACCCCCTCTAATCTGATGGGGTCTGCCGACTGCATGTAGTCTATCTACTACTTTTGATCACTGTTTCTATTACTGACCGTATATGATCCCATCCACATTAATGCATGGCAGGTGACTTAGTCAACTGTTATACTTTTACATCATTACAAGTCAAAGATAGAGATATTAAAACATCTAACGGGTCGATCCACTGATTTGGTCCGATACTATAAGGACTTAACAAAGATAATAAAGTGATTAGGCCCAATAATGTAAACACCATATAGTGAGGACCCAGTGGACTAACTGAATAAGTAGGCCCAATCCATTCGGCTCAATATGAGAAATATCACGACCCAACAGTTATAAAAAAGTAAATATCAAATGATGTGTAAAATTGTAACTAATTAACTACTTCACATATATAGGTGGGTCGAATGATTATAATCAATCACAATCATATACATCATTTTGTATTTCATTTTTGGGACCATTCTTTAGTCTCCAGCACATTATTGATAGTTGACGTAGTAAGGATGCTTCACTAAGTGGTAAAGCTTTTGATGTTACAATTCTGTTCGAATTCAGGCATGTCTTTCTCATCCAAACTTACCCATGCTTCAATCCCATCACCCTCTCTATCATCCATCAAACAAACATGATTTCTTACGGGAATGTTGACACTACTTACCCAAATGGGCTTTCCCCAACCAAAATCAGCTTCATAAAATGGAAACTTACACCAGCTACTAAACGTGCAAGTTTTTACCATCTCAGAATTAGAAAAACTTTTATTCAACTTAATGAGGGGATTAATTATCATCATTTTCCCATCTTCGTCACTTGATAATATCTTTGCACAATCCTCCAAGGTACTCTTCACAGAGTTCCCAAGCAAATCCACAAAATCTTGAAACTCCATCTCGTTTTCACTTACAACAAATTGGGAAGGAGCAACTAAGCAGAGGTTTCCGAATAAATATTTTGACAGTGGAGGAATCGTTCTTTCCCGCATATTCACAGCTTGAAAAACTATAAACTCCCTTGAGTGTCCATGTTTGGCTGCATTATTTACATCAACAAACGCCTTGCATATGATTCCAAACACCGACTGCACCCTTGTGGCCTTGCCTCTAATTCTTGAAATCGCCTCCTTGTTGAAGTTAAATAACTTTGTGACAATCTTATGGAATTCAGCATTTTCTTTTGACCTTGGAAATACTGAAGAAAATCCAGGTAAACCTCTTCCAGGGAAAAATAACCCCGAGTCAAAGTTAGGGGAGATTGAGTCAGTGTCCAATCTCCCCCAGCTTGCAGTACTAGCCCATTCTTTAATAAAAGCACTGATAGTTGATATATCGGCCACCCTATGTGAAATGCACACACCGATTGCTAAACCCCTGCAATCAAGAGTGTTGACTTGGACAGCTAGCAATGAATCCGTGATTTCATCCGCCGCACCTAATGGACTTGGAAGGAAATTATTAAGCAACTCGGCTTTCAAATTCATCCCTTGCTCGAGAAGATCAGCGAGCCGAATATCCACTTTGGCTTGCACAAATTCAGCACCTTGGTCACTACAATCAATCGAGTGACAGTCTTTCATGTATCTTCCCGCTAGAGGGTAGAATTTGGTTAAGGTCTCGGCTAGAGATATTTTCAAATGAGAGGAACATTCATTATTGGGACCAATAGCTGCAGGGTAATAGAGAATGAGAGGAACGTTCATTATTGGGGCTAACTCATCTACTAGGGATATCTTGTAGTTCTTAAAGCTTGGGGGAGTAGGACTAGTTGGTTTTATAAACTCTTTGGATATGATTTGCACTTTCATTTTGCTTTTCTGGTTCTTTCATTAAATTGTTATGCTTCTATTTATAGAAGAAACGGTGTATGGAAGATTAATTATTGGTGGAACATAAAGGATGGTTATAAAACACACATACATATGGTAATGATTCATAGGGGTGTTAGCCGAGCAGAGTAGTTCGATACTTGACTCGAGATCGGTTCGAAAATATGATCCAAAATTCGAATTTGAAGTTGATTCGACTCGAATATGATCCATACTCGTTTTCTGTTTAATAATACTCGTTTTAGTAGTGGACGACTATCTTGGTTGTTTGTTCCTATATTAAACGATAGAGATGGTGTATGCCATTTTTTATAATGATATTTGATCATTTTTGATTCATAGAAAGTACTTGCTATAGATCATTTCTTATATATATATGTACTCTTCCTTTTAGAATTATGATATTATTATTGATTTTTGAAAGTTAATTTGAAATATATATCTTCAAACTTAAATTTTGTTAATTAATACGACTTAAATACTGTAATATTCCCGCATGTGTTTTATACTAATGCTACAGAACAAAGACAAATACTTGCCAATAAATGTAGTCAAAGTTTTCAAATAAATGTGATTAAAAAAATGGAAAATAATTTTCATTTCAGGACAAGGGAGCAAATCGGCAACTTTGGAGAGGGGCTCAAGAAAATTTGTTCTTTTTTTATTAATTGCAAGCCGGCAGCTAAGTTATTTGCTTTAGGAGGGGCCATGTTAAGGATAAGGACTAGTTTTTTAATTTGTTAAAGGTTCAGGATGAAAGTTAAGTATTATACGGGGAGGATCAGGTGTATATTTTTTATTTAACATAATTTATTTACCATCTTTAATGATAGATCAGTCAGTCCGTCGCGTATATCAGAGAACGTTCTGTCGTCTTAGTTTTTAGCGACACATCAAAACGTCGTCATAACATATAAATTGTTTATTTGTTCTATAGCGACGGACCAAACCGTTATCCAATCCGTCGTCAAAAGTGATGAGCAGAGTGTAAAATAAAAGGGTATACATTAGAAACGAACTAAATTGTTATATATATATATATATATATATATATATAGTATGTTAGTAGGTGGGGAAATAAGGTTGGCATGGGTGAATCAAAAGTCAAGATCGGCCGGCAGCCGGCCACATTAGATTATCGATAAGTTTTTTTTATTACTTCAGGAAAGTTTGTGAAAAAGTAGTTAATTCATATATATATATATATAGAAAAGTGATCAGGTCCGGACCTCCCGGACGGGAGAAAATCCGGACCCGAATTTTTTTTTTTTTTTTTTTGTAGAACAACTAAAAAAAAAATATTTATGGAACTGAAATTTTTCAATAATACAGTGTTTTGGGTGTGTTTTTAATACCTACACCAACCAATGTATGTACAGTCTGCCCAGACTGTACAGACATGTTTTGTTATAGGCATCCAAATCACGCCCAAAACACTGTATAATGTAAAAATTCCAATTCCATAATTTTTTTTTTAGTTGTTTCAAAAAAAAAAGCAAAAAAAAAAAAGTCCGGATTTTAACAAAATCCGGGAGTCCGGACCTGATCCGGACTATATATATATATATATATATATATATATATATATATATATATATATATATATATATAGGGAAATGATCCGTGGACAACGTTAGCTATTGTCCCTATTTCAACTAACGCTCATCCAGCCGTCCAAAATTGGAGTTAGTGGCTGAGATGAGCGCCCAGCCGCTAGAGGGAGTAGCGGCCAGCAAATTTCTTTTTTGCTGGCCGCTACTCCCTCTAGCGGCCAGTCAAAACAGAAATTTGCTGGCCGCTACTCCCTCTAGCGGCCAGTCAAAATGACTGGCCGCTAGAGGGAGTAGCGGCCAGCAAAAAAAGAAATTTGGCTTAATTACTGATTATCCTAATTATTCTCCTAAAATAAAATAAAATAATAAATAATTATAAGGATAATTATAAGAATAATCAATAATTATCTTTATACTTATCCTTATTCCTTATAATTATAAGGATAATTATAAGGATAATTATAAGAATAATTATAAGGATAATTATAAAGATAAGTATAAAGTTAATTATCCTTATAATTATCCTTATAATTATCCTTATAATTATCCTTATAATTATAAGGAATAAGGATAAGTATAAAGATAATTATTGATTATTCTTATAATTATCCTTATAATTATTTATTATTTTATTTTATTTTAGGAGAATAATTAGGATAATCAGTAATTAAGCCAAATTTCTTTTTTTGCTGGCCGCTACTCCCTCTAGCGGCCAGTCATTTTGACTGGCCGCTAGAGGGAGTAGCGGCCAGCAAATTTCTGTTTTGACTGGCCGCTAGAGGGAGTAGCGGCCAGCAAAAAAGAAATTTGCTGGCCGCTACTCCCTCTAGCGGCTGGGCGCTCATCTCAGCCACTAACTCCAATTTTGGACGGCTGGATGAGCGTTAGTTGAAATAGGGACAATAGCTAACGTTGTCCACGGATCATTTCCCATATATATATATATATATATATATATATATATATATATATATATATATAGGATGGGGATCCAGTTCGGGAGTCAGGACTGACTTAAGTTACGGATTTTTTTTTAAATAACTAAAAAAAAGTTTAATATTTTATGGAACTGAAATTTTAACATAATAAAGTGTTTTGGGTGTGATTTTTACAGAGCTGTTTTGTTATATGTATCCAATTCACACCCAAAACATTGTATTATGTAAAAATTCAAGTTCCATAAAATATTAAACTTGTTTTTTAATTGTTTTAAAAAAAACGAAAAAAGTCCGCATTTTAAGAAAATGCAGGAGTCCGGATAGGAACCGAACTCATGCATTTTCGACCTCTTCGTCAGAATCGATCTTTTTATGCATTTAATTATCTTCTTATTCACTAGAATTATCATTAATTTTCGGCATTTAAATTAGATTAGAAGTAATAGATTCATGTGCTTCCTTAAGCTGAGCTTACGAATTGAATTATATAAGTATTTATATTTTTTGCTTATTTTAAATGAGTTGAGTACATAGGTATTTATAGAAATCTCTATATATGTATAAACTCAAATACATAAATAAACACTTAATGAAAAACAACTTCCTAGACATCTTTTCAACTAACTTCATGAACCTTCAAATACATGAACCAACCTAGCTTCATGAACTTTCAAATACATGAACCAACACGTATATAAATATTAATTAAAACATAAATATGTTAAATACGTAATTACTTTGGGACAAGTTTATTTTTCAACACCCCTCTTAAACTTGTCACACCAAGTGAGCTCCGCAATTTGCAAAATAATTCGACTTTGAGTGGCTTCGTAAAAATATCAGCTTCTTGAGTCTTAACAAATACAAGCTCAACTTCTTTCTTTGCAACACATTCTCTTATAAAATGATACCTCGTATCAATGTGTTTGCTTCGATCATGAAACACTGGATTCTTAGTCAATGCAATTGCCGACTTGTTATCGATATAAATCTATGTTGGCTTCTCTTGTTGCAAATTAAGATCTCTTAAAATATTGGCTTGACAAACACAAGATGTAGCGGCAACATATTCCTCTTCACAAGTAGAGAGGGTCACAATAGGTTGCTTCTTTGAGGACTATGTAAATGCTGAACTCTCCATAAAAAAACAAATTCAGTTGTACTCTTTCTATCATCAACGTCACCAGCCCAATTGCTATCACAATATCCCTCAAGCGTGAAATTATTTGAAATTGATAAATAAGCCAAAATCAAGAGTACCTTTGATATATGTAACGTAGAATTCGTTTAACAACCTTCAAATGAGTCATGGTGGGGGTTTCTATTTAACGACTAACAAGGCTAACTCCATATACAATATCCGGTCTTATGGATGTTAAGTATCGCAAACTTCCAACAAGACTGTTGAAAAACGTTGGATCCACTAAATCTCCTCCTTCATGCTTTGACAATTTAATACCACATTTAATGGGTGTCCTTACCAACTTACAATCAAGCATTTTAAATTTCTTAAGAAGTTCTTTAGCATATCCTTCTTAAGAAATAAAAATTTCTTCTTTACTTTGCTTCACTTCATGACCTAGGTAGTAAGCCATGAAACCCATATCTGTCATCTCGAATTCACGCGCCGTAGCCCTCTTAAATTCTTCAAACATGCTTGGATTATTTCCAGTAAAAATTAAATCATCAACATACAAGCACACAAATAAAATATTGTCATTCTTTCCGACCTTCGAATAAACGACATGTTCAAACGGTCATCTTTTGAAATCATTGCCTTGGAAATATTTATCAATTCTTCTTTTTGAAGCTCTCGACGCTTGCTTCATTCCGTATAATGCCTTCTTCAATTTCAAAACTTTATCTTCTTCTCCTTTGACAATGTAGCCAAGTCACTACTAAAAAAATGGTCATTTGTGATGGCCAAAATCCATCACAAAAAGTAGGAAAACCATCACGAAAAGTTTACGTGATGGCTTTAAGCATCACAAAGGTTGTCTTGTATACGCTCACCATGAAAGGTTTTACGTGATGGTTTTGGCAATCACGCAAATGTTTAGTGCTTTTGTGATGATTAATACAATCACATTAACACGTAATCTATTGTGATTGTCAAAGTCATCACAAAAAATAAGACTTTAGGGATCAAATATAAGAACGTGAATATCTATTTACGTATAATTTATTTCACTGTATTAATTGTATTTATATTAATTGTATCAAATGATACTTGTAGGATTCGAACCCTCTCCCATTTGCAAACTAAATAACGAGTATTACCACTACAACAAAGTTTAGATCATGATTATAATTTTAAAACAAAATATAAAAGGAAACATATGTGAGTTGACTTACTAAACAAAATTACTTTCACATAAGATTTGGTGATTGCAATGGCAGTCACAAATACTCTATAATGATGGTAAAATTAGTCATCACTGAGAGCCATCATATATTTTATTGTTTTGTGATGGCTTAAAAATTCCATCACAAAATACCTTCTTTTTGTAATTACAAATAAAAGTCGTCACAAAAATCTATCTTTTTTAATGATTGTCACGGCCGTCATAAAATATTATTTTAATTATTTCTTACATTAAAATATTAGTGATAGTTTAAATACAATCACGAAAAAGGTATATCTATAAGTGATGACTTAGTGCGACACAAAAAGAAAATTTATTTTGCGTGAAAAAATTGGTGTGATTGACATGACCATCACAATTATAATACATTGATGGCAAGTTTAGTCATCACTAAGTGCCATCATATATACTATTATTTTGTGATTGCTTAAAAAGTTCATCACAAATTACTATCTTTTGTGATTGTTTTTAAAAACTGTCACAAAATTCCGTCACGTATTCTTGTTTTTCTAGTAGTGAGCGATTGTTCCATGTATACCTCTTCTTCAAGAAATTAATTTTAAAATGCGGACTTCACATCCATTTGGTGAATCAACCAACCATTTTAAGCCGCCAATGATACAAGCAATTTATAGTTTCCAAGCGAGCAACAGGGAAAAATACTTCATCGTAGTCAATACCGGGTCTTGACTGTACCCTTTGGCTACTAATCTTACTTTGTAATTCTCCACTTCACCTTTTGCATTCTTCTTGTCTTGTACACCCATTTCACCCAAATTGGTTTTTGGCCTTTTAGTAGTGTAGTAAGTTCCCATGTTTCATTCTTCACAATGTCTTTGATTTCATCATTCATGACACTTCTCCATTTCGTCTTTGGATGCTTTTTCAAACCCCATAGGTTCACAATCCGCAAAAAGACATAAATACAATAATTTTTTGTTTGCACCCGTGTCAAGATACCATGTATTGTCATCTTGACTCATTTTTCCTTTGCATGTCAAAAAGTAAAGTGGGCTCCACTTCATCAGCATTTTTCTCCACATAATTTGACTTTCCTTCAATATCTTTCGAATCATTCTTACAGTTCGAAGCATAGTGCCCATAATCGTGACAATTGTAACATTAAACTCGAGATTTATCATATCTCCTATGATACGGTCGTGAATAATTTCCTCTTCCACGCACCCCTTGTATGGTGAGACTCTTGGCCTCTTTCTTCTTCATGAGAAGAGTAATGACTTCCTCTTCAATTAACGGCCCCTTGAAATTGGCCTCAACCTCGACCTCATTGACTATTTTCATGTTTTTCTTCTCTCTCTTTAAAAGAAAGCTTCGCTTGGAGCACTTGATCAATAGACCCCTTCTTTTGCTTTTCAAGACTTTCTTCATGAATTTGCAACGAGCCCATAAGCTCATCAATAGTCATGGTTTCAATGTCTTTCGACTCATCAATGGCTACAACAATATACATATATTTGGGACTTAAAGAACGAATGATTTTTTTCATTTACTCGAGCATCACTAATTTCTTCACCGTTACTTTTCATTTAATTGACAATTGTCAAAATTCTAGAAAACAAAATCCAAAATTGATTCGGAGTCCTTCATGTGCAAACTTTCGAAGTCACTTCTCAAGGTTTGAAAACGAACATTATTTACTTTGGCAACACCCATAAATGAATTTTGGAGAATTTCCCACGCTTGCTTGGCGGTGGTGGCAAGAACAACTTTTTTCAACATTGCATCATCCAAACATTGATGAATGATAGTGACCGCTTTTTGATCTTTCTTTCTTGTGGCACTCAAAACTTCCTTTTGTGCTTGTGATAACGAATTTTCATCTTCGGGCTCTAGATAGCCTTTGGTCACAATGTGATCCCATAGATCTTGTGAACCAAAAATCGCTTTCATGCGAATACACCAACTCTCATATGTAATGCCCCCAAAATAGGTATACAACACCCATTCTGAGTCACCAAATACATGGTACAGAAACAACTACAACTTTATTAATACAACTGTCTTGCAAAATAAGACAACACTTAAAATGTGACTTTAAATACAAATATTGTCATCTAGACAATATCCTCACTCAAATAAGTCCTCATTACAATTATTGATACACTATTTTACAAAATAGTGAGGACTATTTAAACAACTTCTAGAACCATCATTCCACACCCCGACTAGTACTCGCTACATTCTCGTCTCCTGAGAAAAAAAATGGAACAAAAAGGAAAAGGGTGAGCTCAACTAGCCCAGTAAAGAACATTATGACTAAGATAATATAGAACAAATTATCGTTAGTCTTCAACAGGGAAAAATCTAATAGAAAACAATAGACAACCAGTTTTAAATCAATATTCGCAGCGAAAATAATAATTCATTAGAAGAGTTAAGTAGATAATAAAATCTACTATCTTCTATTTATGAATTTAAAAGTCCATCGTCAATATTTTATCCCTGTAACATAAATCAATATATATCTGGAATCAAATATTCATCTTTTCACTACAGGCCAAAGATATTCACCAGTTGGTCATGTTCATCTAAACACTTGTTCATCTTTGCACTACGGGTCAAAGATATTCATCAGAAATCATTCATCTTTGCACTACAGGCCAAAGATATTCAGTAATATCATCATTTAGGACTGAGGATGATGAAAAATATTTTAAAGAAAACGAATCCAGTGAAACAAAAGAACAAATATTAAGGATTCGTACTTTAAGCAATTCAACTTCGAAAATACTTCATAAATAACCATAGTGGAATAAAATTCAAGAATGAAAATCAAAACATGGATACAATCAAAGCTAGTATCCATAATAGATATTGTGACATCTCCAAAATAGGTCCATTCCATCCAACCCATTCTGAGTTGCCAAATACATGGTACAGAAAACAACTACAACTTTATTACAACAATTGTCGTGCAAAATACAACAACTCATGTGTTGTGAGTTTTGATACAAATATATATATCAACTGTGACTCTTGACACCAACTTGGGTAGTACGTCACCATGACATCTTACATAAAGGTATAGTAAAAAACTGTTTTAGAAATTAGAATCTTTGGGAAGTGCTCAAGGAAACCTTCGTACATGGGAGGCCATGCTTCCAGGTTGTGATATATATCATATGGCCACAGAATTATCCTTGGTTGACCCAATAGACCCCAAAGAAAAACGAAAACATTACTATCATATTCTTCTCAATGGTAAGTCTTCTCTTGACATATCATTATCTCCACTATCTCTAATTGAGAATTATACTTCAAACAAACACCAAGATTATATAGGTAGTGCTCGTAGATATACCCAGCAAGTGGATGAGCACAATCCTGTCTTATGATGACACGAGGTTGTATGTATTTAGACATCTTGTATGATAGTGGTAAAACACCCTTCCAACGTTGGGTTCGCCTCACCCTCAACAGCTATAGACCACCGTTCTATTTCTTTGTTACCCTCGCTCGACCCAGCTACACTCTTATTACCTGAAAAGGAATTGTGAAGCAAAAGGGTGAGCACAACTAGCTCAGTAAAGAATATCATGACTAAAGATAATTAAATTATCAATAGCCTTCATCAGTAATAAATCAGAGATTTAGAACATATGGTAGATGATAAAACTTTTCAAGTCATTAGAAGAGTCAAATAGACTATAAAGTCTATTATCTTCTCCGTGTTAAAAGTCCACCAACAATGTTTTATCCCTGTAACATCAATCAATAATTCCTGTCCACAATCATATGTATAACTCATAATCGTAATTGTAGTTCTAAATTCCTTTACTCATCCAGGACAAAGATAATTTTCATCACCTGAAACATCAAAGATCATGGTTATACCAAATCACAGTTCTTGTTCATAATCATACTAATAAATTCATCTTTGCACTACGGGCCAAAGATATTCATTAACAGTTCATCTTTGCACTACAGGTCAAAGATATTTAATAACAAGTCATCTTTGCACTACGGGCCAAAGATATTCAATAACAGGTCATCTTTGCACTACAGGCCAAAGATATTCATAAATAGTTCATCTTTGCACTACAGGCAAAATATATTAATATCTCAAAGAAATATATAATCATTTCAGAATTTATATAAACAACATGTTGATCATTTCACCTTTGCATTTAAGCTAAAGATATTCATTTATAAATTCAATGGTCATGATCATACCAATCAACAATTCATCTTTGTACTACTGGCCAAAGAGAACCCATAGTCATGATCATACCAATAATCTACCCATCTTTACACTCAAGTGTAAGAGAATATCATCATTAGGGTTCTAAAAATGTTATATATGATAATAAAAATAATATGATCAACAACTGCATTTATTTTCAAGAGCAACAATCATAAATCAACGATAATTTGGTCAGAAAAAGAAACCTATTTTTGTCGTGAATTGTACCCGTGAATAGTAACTCGTGAATAGTAACTCATGAACAGTAACTCGTGAATAGTAACTCATGAATAGTAACTCATGAATAGTAACTTGTGAGAAGTAACTCGTGAATAGTAATTCATGAATAGTATTCCGTATTCGTACATAGTACCGTATACGTAAATAATGTCATATACGTAAATAGTGCCATATACGTGAATAGTGCCGTATACGTGAATAGTAACCCTGACTCAAAAAGGTAGAAATTCCACAATAAGATCCATACCAATATGTCAGTATAATGATATTTAAAGAATAACATCATTATGAAGAATATAACATCCCTTATTATCCCTTACTATCCCTTACTATCACTTCCCTCAAAAAAGTAGCACTTCTGACTAGACATCGGATATGACGCTGAAGGAAACTTGCACTAATGAATAGCAACTCACCAAGTATCTAAATACTCACAAAATACACTCGATAATCTAGAGAGAAAAAGAGAGAAAACTTATGAATTCTGGTGTGATTTTCAATTCTAACTTAGCCCTCTATTTATAGGAAAATATTAGCACGTCGAAGCAGACTTAACCTGCAACCTGATGGCTTTACCTGCTACTATTCCCACCCACCAAATTTGAAAATTCAATTGATTACATTTCTCACCAACCAAAAGTCGGGCCCACCAATTCTAGAATTTTCCACTAAAATCATTTATAAACCTAATTTCTGAATCAGTCACCTCTTAAAATTCATAACAAATCATTCGCTATTTTTTAACCGTTCAAAATTTGTGAACATATATTCAACTTATATATGTATAACATATCCAAAAATTACAACGATCCAACGGTCGGATTAAAAATTATAACTCACGCAATATATCTCAAAAACACTGGATTAATTTTTTAATACATTCATTCCGACAAAAATACTGATAAAACACCTCAACATTTACTCTTTCATTTTTAACTACAATAAATATATCCAACATTTATATCCACGTAAAATAAACATTTCCTTATCATATTAATCAATAATTAATTATTCACAAATAATATTACAGAATCACATTTATGACAACCATGCCGTTCCCAAGAAAGAGGGGGCTTTCCGATAAGAATTTCTCCTTACTGGCGCGCAATTAGGTGACCAAACATCTCCTTGACAGAACTTTCTAGACATTGTCAATAATGCTATCTAATAATATTATTCAAATAATATGAATTATTGATCTGATAATAGAGATACTGTGCAGTGACACTTATTGAACAATAATAATATAAAATATCAACGCAGCAATTATTGAATCAATAAAATAAAATATTGAACAGTAATTATTGTAACCATTATTGAGTAGTGCCTTCTTACGTAAGAATCAATAATTCAAAAATATTGTGCAATACTGTGTGCTACTGTGCAACAATGCGTATTACTTTACTTTACCCACCGGGTATTCCAACAGTGTTAACGATAACAATTACGCCGTTATTTATAAAAACTCAAACTTGTCATTTTCTTTATCCAACAGTTATTCCGTTATGGGGCCCACAAATGGCTGCGCCGTCGTACGAATATTACCCAACAGAAAGAATATTCCACGACCAAACGAATATTTCCCGACAATAATGAATACTTTATAACCACTTGCGTATTTTGACCATTTACTGAATAGAAAAATTGAATACTTTTATTTCATAAAATTCGGGGTCTTACAGATATCTTGGACAAAAACAAAAAATTTAGTTTTTCTGTGAATAGTGTCGTATACGTGAATAGTGCCGTATACGTGAATAGTAACCCCGACACTAAAAGACAGGAATTTCACAAGAAAAATCTTACCAATATTTCGACATAATGATATTGAAGAAAATAATATCATTTAAGAAGAAAACAACATCCCTTACCTCAAAAAAGACAGTACTTCTAGCTGGAATACTGAATATAGTGCTGAAGGGAACTTGCACCATATAGCAACACTCAAAGTATCAAAATACTCACAAGAATACGCTCGATAATATAGAGAGAGAAAAAGAGAGAAAACTTTAGTTTCTGGTGTGATTTTCAATTATAACCTAAGCACCCTATTTATAGGAAAATTCTTAGAACACCAAAGTAGAAAATTTAAAAAAATATTAATATATAAATTAAATTTTCTACGCCAACCTTGGAATAACTGAATTCAGCCATTTCAACAACCAGTGCCCCCCCCCCCCCCCCAAACATAACAAAAACGTTTTTATTAAAAAAATAATTAAAACTTTAAAAACCAATTATTTCGGAACTTCAACAATTCATAATAAATAGTCATTTTATCAGAAAAATTCGAATCTTATGTCCTTTTATAGGAAATTCAATTCTCTATAACTTTGGAGAAGAAAGTTTTTCCAAATTTCAAACAGAAGTTGACCGAAATCCACAAACGGATGATTTTACAGGCTATAATCAAATTTCAGTCAAGAAACGGGCTCATAAACATGTTTAACATGTTTTAAACAATTTTTGTAACAAAAATACTTTTCCTCCTCATTTATTCATATATCCCACATTCATTGTAAAATATCACCATTATTATATTAATAAAATATAATAATATATTTAAATTAATTATTTTATCAGAAAAGATAAAATATCAATTTTTTAACAATTGTCACTTTAAAATTTTCTCTATCTATATCCACATAAAATGAATATTTTTCTTATCATATAAATCAATAATTAATTATTCACAAATAATATTACAGAATCACAATACTGGCAACCAGGCCGTTCCCAGAAAAGATGGGGCTTTCCAATAAGAATTTCTCCTTACTGGCGCGCAATTAGATGACCAAACCTCTCGTTAGACAGAATTTTATAGATATTGCCAATAATGTTATCTAGTAATATTATTAAAATAATATGAATCATTGATCTGATAATAAGAAATATTGTGTAGTGACAATTATTAAAACAACAATAATATAAAATTTCAATGTAGCAATTATTGAATCAATAAAATAAAATATTAAACAGTAATTACTGTAACATTTATTGAGTAGTGCCTTCTTATGTAAGAATCAATAATTGGTGAAATACCGTGTGCTACTGTGCAACAACGCGTATTACTGTGTTTTAACCACCGGGTATTCCAACAGTGTTAACGGTAACAACTACGCCGTTATTTATAAAAACTCATACTTGTCGTTTTCTTCATCCAATCGCTTTCCGTTATGGGTCCCACAAAAGGCTGCGCCGTCGTACGAATATTCCCCGACAGGAAGAATATTCCACGACCAAACGAATATTCTCCGACAATAATAAATATTTTATAACCACTTGACTATTTGAAATATTTGTGCATTTTACCTATAACTAACCACATTAATCAATTCAACCCTTACTATTTCAAAATAATAAATAGAGAAATTCAATTTCATTTATAATAAGTTGGGGTCTTACATCATAGCTAGTTATCCTTCTTCAATTGAGAAACTTGGAATTGGACCGCTCAATTTGCCATTTTCTAGCAGGTGTTACTAGTAACCTAGCTCTTGATACCAATTTGTTGAAAATAATAAACTCACACACACTAGAGAAAATGGGGAAGATATTATCACAAAAGAAATCTTATATTTCTCGCTTGCTTCAAATGAGTTGAGTACATATGTATTTAGAAGAATCTCCATACATGTATAAACTCAAATACCTGAATAAACACTTAATTATGAAAAACAAATTCCTAGACACATTTGCAACTAGCTTCATGAACCTTCAAATACATGAACCAACAAGGACATAAATATGAATTAAAACATAAATATATTAAATACTTAATTACTTTAGGACAAATTTATTTTTCAACAGGATTTCGGAGGTTAAGAAAAGTAGCACATAACCGCTGTTTGTTCAAGTAATGGATGAAATTGAAAAAAATCCATAAACCTGCTGAACATGCATAATTTTTTACTTGTGGTGGATGCAATAGAGTTATTGGATTTTGAATTTGGATGTTGGAGATTTGGAGAGAGAGGGAAGGGAGGGTAGGTCTCTAGGATAGGTCATAGATTAGTATTTTTATATATCTATAAGTATTATATAAATTTATATTTATATTTATTATAAATATCTATATATATGTATTTATATACAATAATAGAGTACTCTGACTACTAATTAAGAGTAGCGTAAATTATAAACAATAAAAATCAAATTAATACTATAAAAAAGTCCATCAGTGCACAGTAGTTGTTAATCCAAAAAGTAACATCATAAATAAAATTTTTTTCAAGTTTTAAAAAACGCAATAGCATAAAGCAACATGTTGTATGAAGCATTCCAAAAAGCAATAGTATAAAGTAACAGGTATTCAAAAAACAACAACATAAAGTAACAGGTATTTTCAAGCATTCCAAAAATTAACTACATAAAGTAACATGCGATTTCAAACAAATATTGTTATTTCTATTATGGATTCGTTTATGGTTGTGTATGGGTTGTTTAACATATGTGCAAAGTGTTGTTAGGCATTGGTTTGAAATACAATAATTATTTATTTGTTCAGCATGATTGTGTTGTGTTTATTTTGCTTACTGAGTAAAACTACCTACATTACTTAGTAAGAGTTGTGAATGAGGTTTACGTATTTAATTTGTTTGTCTCAATATAGTTATGTTGAATGTAAATTTTGTAATGTAAAATTCACTTTTAATGTAAGGAGCACATTGTTGCTGGGTGAGTTAAGTGAAAATTTTGAAATGTAAAATTCACTGTTAATGTAAGCTGAAGATTGAAAGTATATAGAGATTCGATTGGACGGAATCGGTTCATTGTTGATATTTGCAAGCATGAAAAGCTTTTTGCACCAAAGTTATTATTACTAAAAGTAGAATTTGTCCTTTTTGTGCTTTTGACTGAATGATATATAGTATTGATGCAAATGTATTAACTTTTTGGGAATTTTTTGTAGGTTATTATACTGATTTTTGCAAGATTACTCAATTTAAAAAGTGTTCAGTTCCAATGGGACATGAGGTACTACTTATCATATTAGATTTTTTTATATACTTATGTGATTAAATTGAGGAAACAGGTTTGAAAAGAACAACACCAACTTGTACCGGAACAGGGAAACACTGCTCCATTTCACTCTCCTACTTTAAAACAAAAAATTTCTTATCATTCTATGAATTTTTAAATTTAATATTTGATATAACTGTAAAATAGAGAAAAAGAAGGGTCATGTAAGAGAGTTATTGGATTTTGAAATTGGAGGTTGGAGATTTGGAGAGAGAGGGAAGGGATGGTAGGTCTCTAGGTCTAGGTCATAGATTATTATTTTATAGGTTCTAAATATATATTTATAAGTATTATATAAATTTATATTTATTTTAAAAATTTATATATATGTATTTGTATATAATAATAGACTACTCTAACTACTAATTAAGAGTAGCTTAAATTATAAACAATAAAAAACAAATTAATACTACAAAAAAGTCCATCAGTGCACAGTAGTTGTTAATCCAAAAAGCAACATCATAAATAACAGTTTTTTCAAGTTTTAAAAAAAGAAATAGAATAAAGCAACAAGTTGCTTAAAGCATTCCAAAAAGCAACAGTATAAAGTAACAAGTATTCAAAAAGCAACATCATAAAGTAACAGGTATTTTCAAGCATTTCAAAAATCAACTACATAAAGTAACATGTGATTTCAAACAAATGTTGTTATTTCTATTATGAATTCGTTTATGGTTGTGTATGGGTTGTTTAACATATGCGCAAACTATATATGGCTAGACATTGGTTTGAAATACAATAATTTTTTGTTGGTTCAGCATGATTGTGTTGTGTTGATTGTGGTTACTGATTAAAACTACCTATAATAAGCATTGCTTAGTAAGAATTGTGGATGTGGTTTTATGTATTTAATTTGTTTGTCTCAATATAGTTGTGTTGAATGAAGATTTTGCAATGTAAAATTCACTTTTAATGTAAGGAGAACATTGTTCCTGGTATAGTTAAGTAAAATTTTTGAAATGTAGAATTCATTGTTAATGTAAGCTGAAGATTGGAAGTATATATATAGAGATTCGATTGGACAGAATCAGTTCATTGTTGATATTTTTTTTACACTTATGTGTTTAAACTGAGTAAACAGGTTTGGAAAGAACAACATCAGCTTGTACTCGAACATGGAAGCAACGCTCCACTTGACTCTCCTACTTTAAGGTAAAAATATCTTATCATTCTATAAATTTTTAAATTTAATATTTGATATAACTGCAAAAATAGAGAAAAAGAAGGGTGGATGTAAGAGTTATTGAATTTTGAATTTGGAGGTTGGAGATTTGGAGAGAGAGGGAAGTGAGGGTAAGTCTAGAACTACGTCTAGGTCATAGATTATATTTTTTATTGGTTCTAAATATATATATATATATATATATATATATATATATATATATATATATACACGGTACCTTTCAAAAACGGATTAAAAAAGCGTACCAAAAACGGACCGATGCAAAAAACGTACAGAAACGAAAACAACACGCGGGTCGCTTAACCGGGTCGGAAGCCCCTCCTTCTCTCTTATTCTTCCTGATTCCCTCCTTCTCTCATACTGCCATTGAAATCCCTCCTTCTCTCTTAGTCTCCGCGCAACCATTAGCCAAGTGACGAAGCAGATTATCGCTCAAAATCCAGATTTCTTCCCGATTAGACCGACAGATTACAAGCGCTTCCTTGTAATTTCAATAGGAACTGGTTCTGGAAAGGTTGAGCAGAAATATAATGGGGAAATGGTATCCAAATTAATGGGGTGCGGTGGGTTGGTTATTTCAAGGAGGTTCTACTCCATTAGTGGATGTATTTACTCATGCTAGTGCAGATATGGTTTATTATCATTTTTCTGCAGTCGTCCAATCTCTTAATTCCGAAGCTAATTACCTCCGAATTCAGGTACGTAATTAATCAATTATTAATTTGCATGTACCCCATTCCCAAAGTTTAAAATCTACTAAAATTTACTCTTGGCAGGATGATTCATTGAATGGGATAGTCTCCTCAACCAATATTGCTACTAAGGAGAATCTAGAAAATCTGGTGATAGTGGGTGAAAAATTATTGAAGAAACCCGTTTCAAGGGTAAATTTTGTGTAATTTTTGATCCCTTTTCCCCTATGTTTGATTTATGTACTAGTTTATCCCTATTCTCCTTGTTCTATTGGGTGAAGTTTTCTTCTGCATCAGTTTTCATTTGAAGTTGGTTTCATCCTTGCACGTCATGTATTTCTGAAAGCATATCCTGATTGAAGTTGATTTGATGAAGGAGATAATTTAAATAAGGAATGGGTTGCATTGAAAGAACTATATTAGTTAATACATTAAGATTGATTTCCCCCCTTTTTTCTCTTGCTTAAGCTTGTTCTAGATTAGAGAGAGCTTTATGGTTTGTAGGTTATTAACACAGTGACTGTTGTCTGTTGGGTCATACATGAGTATATTCGATTGGACGGAATTGGTTCATTGTTGATATTTGCAAGCATGAAAAGCTTTTTGCACCAAATGTATTATTACTAAAAATAGAATTTGTCCTGTTGTGCTTTTGACTGAATGATATAAAGTATTGATGCAAATGTATTAACTTTTTGGGCTTTTTTTATAGGTTATTATACTGATTTTTGCAAGATTGCTCAATTTAAAAAGTATTCAGTTCCAATGAGACATGAGGTACTACTTATCTTATTAGTTTTTTATATTTATGTATTTAAACTGAGTAAACATGTTTGAAAAGAACAACACCAACTTGTACCGGAACATGGAAGCACTGCTCCACTTGACTCTCCTACTTTAAGGTAAAAATATCTTATCATTCTATGAATTTTTAAATTTAATATTTGATATAACTGCAAAAATAGAGAAAAAGAAAGATGGATGAAAGAGAGTTATTGGATTTTGAATTTGGAGGTTGGAGGTTGGAGGTTGGAGGTTGGAGATTAGGAGAGAGAGGGAAGGGAGGGTAGGTCTCTAGGTCTAGGTCATAGATTATTATTTTTATAGGTTCTAAATATATATTTATAAGTATTATATAAATTTGTATTTATATTTATTATAGATATCTATATATATGTATTTATATACAATAATAGAGTACTCTGACTACTAATTAAGAGTAGCTTAAATTATTATCAATAAAAATCAAATTAATACTACAAAAAAGTACAAGTCTGTTATTTAAAGTATTGTCTGGGGAGGGGGAAAATGTCGCAAGGCCGGGAAATTTCTCAATATCAAAAAAAATTGCTAGAAGAAGATTAATTAACGTCCTTCAAAAGAGAAAGGAAATGATATCACTCTTGATTTCATTATGTTGTTTGAGGATATAATAGTAAAAAGTCATTTAATTAGTTGTTTTTCTGAGCGATTAAGTTAGCAATATTTGACAGATTCAATCAGTGCAAGTGAAATCTAATAAGAGAGATATTTATCTCAATCAAACTGTCTTAATAACATATCCATTCAGATTATGAGCCATTAAAATCTATTAATTCAAAAGCAATCAAGCAGCCCCTACATTCTTTGAAAAGAAGTACCATTCAATTGATATGGATTCCTAATGAAGTGAAAATTGTTAGGTGATCCTTTCTTGAAATCTATGATGTTATGTACTACCTCTATTTCAAAATTAGAGATACGTTTTGATTTTTTAAAGTCAATTCGCGAAATTCTAAAACTCAAAATTGATATAATTTTATTCAAGTTTTTTAAAAACAACAAAGATAATAATTAGTAGTAATTTAAAGTTAGTTTACAATTGTTATATTTGTTAATATTAAAATTAATTAACTTCATTTCAACTTTGAATTTTAGAATTTCGCGATTTGACTCATAAAAGTTAAAATAGATATCTAATTTTGAAACGAATGGATCAAGTAATTCTTTGTGGCCCTATCCATACCTTTTGAATTTGCCTCAATTTGTATGACTTTGGGTATTAATAAAAATTATTTCTTCTGATCAAAATAAGTAAATAATCTACTCATATTATTTAGGCGGAACTGAACTATCCCAGATTTGCTTAAGCCGAACTATAAATCTATTCATCATTCCCTGTCAATAGTATTTGTGATCAAGATAAAATATAAATGGAAGCATTTAAACACTCGTACTGTAGAAAAATCTGCCAACACCAACTTGTTTTAACCAGCAAGGAGTGCCCGAGTAAGCTTTGCAAATCATTGCCTTCAAGTTTGTTTGAAGCCATATATAGATTTCTATTTCAAGCTTCCACATTGTCTGATTGTCTAGTTTCTCGGTGTACCCGAGTAAGCTTTGCAAATCATTGCCTTGAAACCTGTTCTAATAGTACGGAAACTTATCTGCTTATAATATCTTTAGTCATGGCTGATGAACCACCTTGGATGTTGACAAGCTTGTGTACAAGTAGAAAAATTAAAATGTATCTCTAATATAGACAGATTGGCTGTAAAATGTTCATGAGAATTAAAGGTGCAGTGCTAAGCACAAATTCCAAATGGACACAAATAATTTTCATTACCCATGAAGCAAAGTACAAATTCCAGTCCCCAGATAAAAGTAGTAATTAAATGCTTATCTTGAAATATTTAAAATCGAGTACGTACTCTTAGGACCTTAAGAGCATCTCCAATAGTAGTAGCAAAAAAAAAAACTTTTTAAATTGAAGTTTGTTGACTTACATGGCAATTTGAAGAACATTATTTGTTACTTTAATATTTTGTGACTCATCAGTCTATTCAATTCAATTAATGCAGTATTTGAAAAAGGAATGATATTAAATTTTAAAATGAGCAGTACATTAAACTCATCAAGTAAAATAAATATTTTTTTATATGATTTTGATTCTCCCAAAACAAAATAAATGTTTAGAAGAGGCAAATGAATTTACCCGTTCCGAAGAGAGAATGAGGTTGCAAATTTGATGACTAAAGTTAAAGAGACTGTTGGAGATAATTTTTCTGATGTGGTTCGCCTATTTGAGTATTCCAAACTGGTTGAAGACACTGTTGGAGATGCTCTTAGAAATGTTATATTTTTGAGATGTTAACCAAATACTTCCTCACTTCCAAAACATAAAAGCACAATACTATGTAAAATGTAAAAAACACTTATATTTTGGGATGTATGGATGATAAGTTGGTTTTGAAGTTTATGTTTTGCTTAATTGTTGCGGATATATTTATTTTGTTTATAATAAAATTAATTTAATTAATATATAGTTTGTTTAAACAATAGGTAACATAATAATAATAATAATAATAATAATAATAATAATAATAATAATAATAATTGATTAGTCTTTCTCGTAAGAACACAATTTTTCCTATTGAAATACATAGATATAATTACTAATACTGACGAATTAATTACCATTCTCCGTCAGACTTCTCAAATTGATCATGGAAAATGTTCTTGAGCACTCCTATTTCGTTGTACTTATTTTTTTAATAACGGGAATTTTAATCATTATACAAACCTTTTTTATATATATAATTAAAATAACTCAACATGCATCCAACTTTAGTTACTCAATAGATTAACAAATAAGCTCTAATTAATTAGCAGAAGTGATGATAGGAAAAAATATGCTAGGCTTCATGGTGACATAAAATTAATAATATGTGTTCAGTAAAGTAATGGGCCGCAAATCATACCGCTGATGATGAAAGAACTAAAAGAACACGGAGATTCGAAGCGAAGTAGACATGACATGACAAAGGAAATTCTCTGCACATTATTAAAGCTCACTTGCAAACTTTTATCAATGTTATACTTTCCTCTTTTGGTTGATTAATTAATAAGATACAGCAATCTCTCTGTCTCTCTCTCTCTCTCTCTGTCTGTCTCTCTGTCTATATATATGTGTGTGTGTGGTATTATATAACAACCTCTTATCAATCACTTCAGCCCATTCAGTTTTGAGGATTTGTGGAGATCAGGTATCTGAAACTTTTCCTACTTAATATTACTAGAAGTTCAATTATTTATCTCGACGTGACAGAAAATTCTGTTTTGAGTTGTATTTGTCTGGATATATATAGGTAAAAACTAATGATAATATCAAATAAAAAAGGTCACATAACGCTCATATACACACATGCATACTGCAGGCTCCACATGTCAGATAGGAACCCACAGTATGCATGTATGTGTGAGCATTATGTGATCATTTTTTATGTGATAGTAGTATTGTTCATAGGTAAACTGGTAGCTCTTTTATTTTTGATTTTGTTATGCAATATTTTAACTTCTATAGTTGAGACTTTGCATGATTTTGTCAGCTATGTGTACTTCACTGACCTATTTTTCATGAGCTTCAAAAATATTCTTTTCTTTGTGCATAAAGGAGTAAAAACATGAAGCAAACAACCGATCCCTTCTAACATTTGGTTTAGTAAATTGTTATTAATTTAGGTTCGAAAACTTGGTGCTGGAATACTGTTTTTGCCTAGCCATGCTTATTATTGGTATCATGCATTCTTGAAGAATCTATAAAAATTGTACTTATGGTGGTAATCTTCATTGCAGGAGCTACTTTTGCAAAAATGGAAAATGTTGTGGACGTGGATCAACCAATCACTTCGCAACATAATTTGTGTATTCTCTTTTTTTTTTGTGTGGTTAATTTAGTATTATAGCCATGAAAGTGTAGAATAATGAAGTCTAACATGCATGATGCAACCACACTCCCCCCCCCCCCCCCCAAACAAAAAAAACAAAAAACTATTGCTTATTTCTAGTAATATATATTAAAGCGGAGTGATTTTTTCTCATGTCCAGGAAAAAATATATTAAAGGGAAGAGTAAATCTAAAAACTTTGCTACATAAAAAATTTGGAATAAAAACATTCTATGCATACGGTAAAAGAAGGGGCAAAATGAGTTTGTCATACTAAGCCATAACCAGAAAAGTACTAAAAAAATTAAAATTGAATAGCTATTGTCATTTTAAACATAATGTTCCAAATTAAATGTGAGACATTTAAATTTATTGAAACCTTAATATATAGTCCCACATTTAAAGATTAATAGTATTTTATTAAAAGATTAAATAGTCTGACACTTCTTGATCTCTCAGAGAGTTTCGCAACTATACATGTATTTGTCGGTTGTTGAAACCATAGCAAAACTATACGTTAAAAATTGCTTATACAGACTAACTTTTGGTCTCTCAGAGTTTCGCAAATATACATGTATTCAATTACTGTTGGAAAATAATCTAAAAGAACAAAGATCGATTGGAATAATTTTCATGTTTAAATACAGATGTAGTTTGAAACGTACCGGATTTTATTTTGTCTCAAATATGTGGTTGCTTCGAAAACTTACTGTGTACATAAACAGTATTTATAATGTCAATGAACACTTTGATCAGACATAAATTTCAAAATAAAGTTATTCATCCACCATCACTCTGACGCCGGAAAATGAAGGGGGTAAGACAAATGAATAAAATAGGGTTTAAGCTTTGTCAGTCTACGGAAGTTCATCGACAGAGATAAGAGTAACTCAGCACCAATGGGAAACCGCAACCCAAAGTATAAGATATTAAACTCGTCACCCAAAGAAATCCAGGATAAGAGTTAGAATAAGAAGAAATCCATCTTCTAAACGAGCTTAAAGCTCAAATATATTATTCAATATATATATATATATATATATATATATATATATATATATATATATATATATATCTGATTTTTCCATTTACATAAATGGTTAATATATATAGGACTCCCAAGCATTATAAATGAAAATATATAATAATGTTTAACTACTAAATGGACTATATTCATAGGATGCATAGAAAATACCTAAAGTCAAGTAATAACTACTCCCTTTGTTCCTAAAAGATTGTCGTTTAAGTTTTTGGCACGTGGATTATGAAAGTATTATTTACCAAGTAAAATTTGTTTGAAATTCCATCACTACCCTTTTATGGGAAATTAAAAATTATTAATACAAGGGAGATAATTTCTTGGTACAATGAGAGAAGGTAGGGGTAATATAGGAAAGTAAATAATTTATTCTCCTCAAAAGTAATAAACGACAAACTTTGTAAAACAAATTTTTTCTTCTAAAACGGAAATCTTTTAGGAACGGATGGAGTAGAACACTAGCCAAATTCATAGTGTTAACGCCAAGATCTTTCTTCACGCCTCAATCACGAAAGACGTCCTGATCCTGCACAGTAAACACGACAACACCACAAGCTTGACGGCCGGACCGCCGGGGGATAGCTCAGGCGTGAGAGTAAGTATATATGTGTTCACAAGGTTAACTCAAGAGAATGATAATATCTAGTGTCTGAGAGAATAATTAGGTGGTGTGTGAATATATGAAAACGTACCTTCTTGTGAAGACTTAGTTGATAAATTATACTCTCTTTGCCCGGTTTTCCGTGCCACCCACTACTTCTGACACAGCCCCCGTGATCTTATGGTTCCTGCCAGGCGTGTACAGTTCACCCACTACTTCTGACCTCTATTTTCTACCGCCGGCCGTCATCTGATCCCATCCACATTAATGCATGGCAGTAATAGCAGTCAACCATCATGTTTTTTCATCATCACTAGTCAAAGATGGAGATATTTAAACATCTGTTGAGTTAGCCCACTGATCCGACCCAACAAAGAGGACCCAACTGATCGAGCCCAACTGAAATGACCCGGTAGATTAACCAAGTAACTCGGCTCAAACCCTTTGGCCCAATACCTAAAATATCATGCCCCAACATTGCCCCCCAGTCTTTTATTAAACAAGATGTTTAATGAAAGAGTATAAATGGCATCGGTTCATGACAAAAGGAATTATAATAAGACCAATAAAGGCCCAAAATACGGCTTACCGAAGCCCCTCTGGTGAACATCAAATAGCAACGTAAAGGATTCATCTTTCCCGACCTCTACAGAAGTACCAACTGAATCGCTTCTAACTACCGAAGCTCAAGCCATAGAATGAAATATCGGTTCGGTAATAGCGTGCGTCCGTGGTACCGATGATCATCGTAAGGAGATAGTTCCATCATGGACATCGCTGCACATTAATTCGAACTAATTGACCAATAATGGTCATTTGCAAGCAAACACTATCTTCGGATGCTTCCGTCCCAAATATAAAGAAACCGAAAAGGATACCGAAGAGGATGCCGAAGTGAATACCAAAGAGAAGTCCGAAAAGAAATCCGAGGAGAATGCCGAAGAGAATACCGACTGAAGGGATAACGCCATCCGGAAGTCTGTGTTGGCGAAAGAAAGAATCAATCTTGATATTGCTCTCTTCAACAATGAATGCCTTCGGAAGGATATCGACAAGATCAAAGAAGAACTAAAATCGACCAAGGTCACTCATCGGGTCGTCACTGATATAAATGTCAATCTGTCAAGCTAAAGGATCAAAGCATCTGACACATCGTCAGAAGCTCGAAGAAGAGCTCAAAAGAGCTTCGGGCCCTTAATAATTTGAGTCCGCCACTGACCGAAGACCTTTATAAGAAATCCAAGTAGCATATAGAAAATCCGCCGACCAGATGCAACGCTGTAGTAGATGAAATCTGCTGAAGTAAGGGCAAGAAAAGGCTCGGGCCAAGGTAGATCCATATCTTTTAGACTCTTCAGATGGTGACGATGACAAGGAAGAAGCCTGAAGATGACCTCTCTTTATCCTTAGCTGTAGAACTTTCTATAAAAATTCTAATTCTTATGTGAACAGTTAATATTTAATGAAATATCAACATCATGCCTTATTACTTCTAAGTGAACAATTCTTGTCAGTAATTGATCATCAATCAACTTGAAAACTGTGCAAGTGCCTCTTATCTTAAACCGTTAGTCAATAATTAAGCAAACTATATAACAGTTAAGAACAATGATAATATAATCCGAACTCAACACTTGAACAAAATAAAGTAATGCATACTTATCATTACCGAAGTGTGAGATCGGTCATGTGTGAAGTGAATTAGGCTGATCCTCCTTGTACCATCAAAATCTTGCTCACCACTTGGGGTAGAACAAGTATATAAGGACATTTGTTTACCACTCGGGGTGAAACAATTAAATAAGGACCAAGATATAAGGACTTTTGTCTACCACTCGGGGTCTGACAAAGTCTAAGGATGACACTTGCCTACCACGAAGAGCCTGACAAGGTCTAAAGGATGACACTTGCCTACCACGAAGGGCCTGACAAGGTCTAAAGGATGACACTTGCCTACCACGAAGGGCCTGACAAGGTCTAAAGAATGACACTTGCCTACCACGAAGGGCCTGACAAGGTCTAAAGGACCACCTGCCGAAGAGGCTACCATCGAATGGTCAGCGAGTCCTCCCGAACCTCCTTTCAAAACCAAAAGATGACATTCGCCTACCACGAAGGGCCTGACGAAGTCTAAGTGGCGACAATTGCCTACCCCGAAGGGCCTGACAATGCCAAAGTGACGACAATTGCCTACCCCGAAGGGCCTGACAATGCCAAAGTGACGACAATTGCCTACCCCGAAGGGCCTGACAATGCCAAAGTGACCACCTGCCGAAGAGGCTACCATCGAATGGTCAGCGAGTCCTCCCGAACCTCCTAACACCGAGGTGGCATTTGCTGTGCCCGTCAGATTATGGATAAGCTACGAAAATTCCTCATGAATGTTTTAAACTTCGATCCCATGAGCTGACGTCTGTTAACCTGATCCCTAGGCAATGGACCCAGTACGACTACCCCCCAGACAGCAAGAGGTATAGGAGATAAAATCGAATATAGCCTTTTGATGGCTGATGTGGGATCGAACCATTTGGCTGACAAATATCCGCATGAACCCTCCGAACAACATTTGCAGCTTCGAACGGCACCCGAAATTCCTCAATAGTGGGAGATGGGTCCAAAGTAGAATACCCGAAGTCTTTCTGTGCTGAATCCCCAGTTCTTTCAAGAATATCGCCGCCGAAATGCTTTGTAGGTCAACAACTTCGGGCCAAATAATTGTCACAAATATCTCTGTGAACTTCCCGAAGAACACACTCTGCTTCGGATGGAACCAAATGTTTAAGCAATGATGACGAAAAAGGTCATTTGATAAAGATTCTCATCAATGAGAACAAAATTGACATTTTTGTACTTGGTCTTCTTTGCCAGCATCTGATCCGAAGAAATGACACCATCTGTCGTTAAAGTTATAAGCATCTGTAGTGGCCTGCTTTGATAATGCATCGGCGGTGGAATTGTTATTGTGATCGACTCCTTAATAGCCTGCTATACTGATGTCCGAAATAGAATATTCATCTGCATGCAATGTCCACGAGCTCTGCTTCTGCTGAAGTACTGCAACGGTTCTGTTGGACTCCTTATCTGGAGCTGCAACTTTAGATGGATTTTCCCGAAGACAAGTGCCCACAGGGCGGTGCGCCCTTAATGGATTCTCGGGAGTGTGATTTCTGGATCTACTTCGGTGAAATTTTTTGTCACTGTGGTGAGGATACTCAAGGTAGAATGCCTTATTTGTATTCTGAGGTGCATGCTCCCTGGATCAGTTTCTTCGTCTACTCTGCTTCGACCATAATCCCGAAGACCAATAGGGCGGAATACCCTTCTCGGTCAATCAATCAAGAAAATGGTTGTTGGGTCTTCGTCTACTCTGCTACGACCATAACCCCGAAGACCAATAGGGCGGAATACCCTTCTCGGTCAATCAATCAGAAAAATGGCTGTTGGGTCTGCTTCGATCCCGAGGAGGGCCTCGAGGCATGTCTTTAAAGTGTAGACTTCTTTCTGACTTGATCGGTCTGTCAGTCTGACCATTTCGGTATATGATTCTAAGCAGTATGTCTTCTACCCTTTTCCGACCATGGTCAGGTCTTCTTCTCGGCAGCAAAAATCAATCTTCTTCCAGCATCATCCTGGGCTCTCGAACGAGAACCCTCAAAAACCTTCTTGGAAGAAGTACCAGCATGAGCATTCTTTGAAGGACCCAATCAATCCTTGACAGATACTCATTGTGTAGACGAGGTCATAGCCATCAGGTATCCTTTAGAGGTAACTGTTCTACTCTTCTTCACCATGGATTCCGACGTAAAGCAGCTACAATTTGTGATTGAAAACTTCAAGAATACTAGAACACATCCCTTCTTCTAGCGCCAATGTTAACGCCAAGATCTTTCTTCACGCCCCAATCACGAAAGACGTCCTGATCCTGCACAGTAAACACGACAACACCACAAGCTTGACGGCCGGACCGCCGGGGGATAGCTCAGGCGTGAGAGTAAGTATATATGTGTTCACAAGGTTAACTCAAGAGGATGATAATATCTAGTGTCTGAGAGAATAATTAGGTGGTGTGTGAATATATGAAAACGTACCTTCTTGTGAAGACTTAGTTGATAGATTATACTCTCTTTGCCCGGTTTTCCGTGCCACCCACTACCTCTGACACAGCCCCGTGATCTGATGGTTCCTGCCAGGCGTGTACAGTTCACCCACTACTTCTGACCTCTGTTTTCTACCGCCGGCCGTCATCTGATCCCATCCACATTACTGCATGGCAGTAATAGCAGTCAACCATCATGTTTTTTCATCATCACTAGTCAAAGATGGAGATATTTAAACATCTGTTGAGTTAGCCCACTGATCCGACCCAACAAAGAGGACCCAACTGATCGAGCCCAACTGAAAGGACCCGGTAGATTAACCAAGTAACCCGGCTCAAACCCTTTGGCCCAATACCTAAAATATCATGCCCCAACACATAGGAATATATCTACTAACACTGGACATCTGTAGTAAAATGCTTATAACATATCTAGATAAATTAATCCAAATGATATAAGTCAAGGTTGCTACAAACTTGTAGAGCGTTCCAGTTAATTTTCAAAGTTGACCTAAATTAAATGCTGACAATATATACTTGAATTTTTCAACTTTAATAAATACTTCTTGGATTTGAGGACAATAAGAGCTGCGGTTTTGGGACAACATGAGACGCCCCCAGAGGCAGACTCTTTCATGTATTAGCCAATAATAGTAAAATTGTGCTGATAGAAAAATGTTTGTATACCTCCAAACTAAAAAGTTTCCAACCCTTAAATTGTTTGTCAAAGGAGTCTTAAATTTGAATTCAAAGTGCTCGTTTACCAAAACTGATCATTTTATTTTGTTTTAAAAAGTGCAAACACGTCTGCAATGTAATCACGGGATATATCTGAAAAAAATTGGCCTGTGTAAGCTTCCATTTCCTCCTGATCTAATCAAGTTGTGCATTTCCCGTCTTGAAGCTTTCCCGGGAGAAGTACAAAGAAAATACCGCGAGCAATACCGGCCTTTGTATAAAGCAATTCTCAAAAGTGACTGGGAAACTGCTCAAAAAGTCATTGACAGTGATTCAACAGTTTTAAGTGCTTCTATTACTGAGGGAATGGAAACCGCACTTCACATTGCTGCGTTAGTTAAGAATGTTCCCTTTGTGAAAAATTTGGTCGCAAAGATGGATATACAACACTTGGAGATTCAAAATACAAGGGGAAATACCGCCCTTTGTTTTGCTGCCGCGGCTGGAAATACAAAAATTGCTGAAATAATGATCGATAAAAATGATAAATTGCCCAATATTCATGGCCCTGAGGGAGTAAAACCAATTTATATGGCTGCTTCCCTAGGTCACAAGGAAATGGTTGAGTATCTTCACCCTTTATCTCATATTGGACAGTGGACTGCAATGGAACAAGCTACGCTACTAACCACTTGTATTACTAGTGGCTTGTACGGTAAGTACCTAAACATTTACTTCTTTGCAGTTTTAGTTCTTTAATTTGTCTTCTGTCAGATATAGTTTGATGAGAAAATGTTTACTTGAAATGGTTAGAAATCATTGTGTTGAAAAATATGGAAGAAAGTATATCTAGAGAGAAAAGGGAGATGTGACGCCCAAAATAGGTCCACGCAATTCATTCTGATCAGTCGTCAAAATACATGATACAGAATCAAAATACAAACTTCATTTATACAACTATTAAACTGCCTTGCAAAATCACTTAATAATATTTTAATCATTTATAAATATTATTAATCTTTTAATAATATTTTAATCTCCTTTTAATAACATTTTAATTATTTATTAATACTTTAATATAATATTATTAATCATTTGATAATATTTTGATCTAATATTATTAATTATTTAATAATATTTTTAATCATTTATTAAACTCATAAACAATTTAATAAACATAAAATGCAATACACATAACATTTTATCAAAAATGACCGAAGTAGCCTCCAAAAATTTGTTCAAAACATATTTAGGGTTTTCAAGCCATAAAATCACATTTTCACAATTTTCAACTTCATTTAACTTAATTTATCCATTTATTCATAACTCAAACATTTATATAAAAAATACCAAAATATTTCCAAAACTCACCAGTACAAAGTACCTAATAGACAACACTTAATAGACAACGTTTTTTATAAAAATATTGTGGTATTTTTTTCTACAACGTTTTTTTAAAAAACGTTGTAGATATATATGTAAAAACGTTATCTATTTAAAAAGGCATTTTTTTAGTTTTAAATAGATAACGTTTTTTTTTAAAACATTGTGTATGTTAAAAACACGGAGCTTAATTTAGGCGGAAGTGAAAACTTAAAATTACAAATCCGTTCTTTCTCTCTCTTCGTATTTCATCTCACACTTCTCTCTTTCTCTACTCCTAAACAGTCACGAAAACTAGGGTTCAAATGGCCAAAACTAGAGGGATTCAATATCACAGATCTTCCCATTTCTTCATCGCCAAATTTCGTAGCCAAATCTTCCTCGCAAATCTCAGAGTTCAATCATCCTTACCCGATCTCAAAGCTAGGTTAAAAACCCTCACCGCTGCCCTGTCGATTCTCTCTTCACGCCGCGACCTCCTTTAAAGCCCTCACCGCCGTCGAATCACACTTCCCGATTTCAAGGTCGGCGGCAAGGCCGGAGCTCTGGTTAATTCTGTCTCCGTCGTCCTCGAGAAGAGCAAGATCACCGTCACCTCTGAAAACAGCTTCTCCAAAAGGTATTCGAAAATTTAATATTGTGATTTCTTTACCAATTTCTAGGTAAGAACATTAAAGTTGATTTATAAAAGTGTCACATTTTTCAAGTTTGTGCATTTTGGGTTTTGATTTTAAAAGAAATTGCTGTGGAAGGCTTGCATCTAGGATGAAGAATTATTCTCAGCACCCTGAGCTGGGCAATGACTGAGTTCTCTGTTTCGATTCGAGAAATCCAGGAGAAATACAAGGTAGGGTACTTATTAAAAATGTTAGTAATTTAGTATGTTGCCAAGGTTACTATTAACACTAAATGGTGCATATTTTCGTATATAAATCTATATTTTTCATGTTCAATAAAGATTTTGAAAGCATCTGGAAGTGAAGTTGCAGTTGTCATGTTTGATTTGTTTTTTGAATTTTGGGTGCTTGGTTATATTTGGTTTGGATATTGCTATGCTTACTACACAATTTTGAAATTTTAAATTTCTGCATTATAGAATTTTTGGTCTAAAAATTGAATTGCTCTGCTGCATGATGCATTATAGAATTTTTGTTTTTTGGAACATCTTATTTTGATTCATGTAGCTAAAAGAGGTTGTATAGGTGAGCATGTTGTTACATTGCTTAGGCAATACTTGCCTGAGCAGAAATGGGATGGGTGATAGGTTGGGCACTCATCTGGGTTACCAGGACTTCCTTGGTGCCTAGGCGAGAGCTGGATCAACCAGTTGTATCATGCATCATAGTCGGTTCACATGTTTTTTTTTTAATTATAAGATTTTTGGTTATCTTTATGGTAATATCCAAGCTTCTAAGTGATTTTTTGGTTGCTAAAAGAAAATGTTAAACATATAATTCTTGAGTTGCATAATTTTGAACAACCGCAACTCTACACTTGACTTGAAGGTGCAACATTTGTAAGAACACATTAGGAAAGATACTACTGATCACTCTAGTTAGTCAAGTGTTTTGTGGAGGTGATAATGATGACCTGTATGATTTCTGCCGCAAGGCAGCTGATAATGATGGTAAAGCTATAGTAATTGCTGGCCTAGACGGTGCATACTTGAGGTGCTGTACAAAATGAATATCCTTGTTTTTCCATAACCTTGTAATATGTTATAAGAATTACAAGCGTGTCTTCATTTAATGATGCTTTTCTTTTGTTGTTCATGCTTTGGCATGACATTTGTTCCCAGTGTAGTTGACACCTCATAAAGCTTATTCGCAGAAGGAGCTTTGGGTTGGTGCTTGACATAATACCCCTTGCTGATACCATAACAAAGCTTGCAGCTCGATGCGAACTCTATGGCAAACGGGCCTTTTTTACCTTAAGGAAGATAGATGATTCACAGACAGAGCTTATAGGTGGCGCTGATGTGTACATTCCTGTTTGCCACCAACATTATGTCAATCGACAAAGCTGTCAAGGAAGCTGCAAGAGTTGTCCTAAAGTCTCATCAAAAAGTTCAGAGTGATCACACTCTTGAGGCAGCTGCAGTTATTTAGTAAAATCTCTGGTTTGTTTTACATCCTATTAATATTACCAAGGACTTTTTACTTGTTTGAATTGGTTTTATTGTATGTGTTATGTCAGATTTGGACCTTCAGTGGTTGTAACTTGCTGACATTATTATGTATATATAAAGTGCCTTCAGATGTTTCATGTGTTGCAATTAGCTATGTTACTTAATGTGTGTAAAGATAGCTAAGAAACGACGACATAGCTAATTTGTGCTGAATGTGGGAAATGTTTTACCTCAATTATTTGATGAAACTATCAATTTTGCTGCTCCACTGTTTTTTCTTTTTAAAAACATTTTGAAGTCAATTTACAACATTTTAAAAACGTTGTGTAAATGTGCCTAAACGTTGTCTGATATACTAAACAACAACATTTTTATCCAAAAAACGTTGTGGAATCATACCTTCTACAACGTTTTTAAGCATCTGCTAATTTTTTTAAAAACAAATCTATAACGTTTTTTTCTTAAAAAACATTGTGTATTGTGCTTAACTACAATGTTTTAAAAACGTTGTGTAAGGCTGTCAAATAGACAACACCCTTAACCACGACGTTTTTCTGACTGAAACTACAACGTTTTTTCTGCGTTATCTATTTACTGTTTTGTAGTAGTGACTTTTTATTTTATGGGAAATAACAATATATGGTATTCTAATGAACATATATTTTTTCTAGAAATTTTCAATTTCGTATACTATTTTTAAATGGTCCAAAACTGTCAAATATTGCAACAATTATCTTAAATCATCCCTTTGTCCAAAACTTACAAAATTTTCAGGGTGAGCTCCTGTTATGATCATCTATCTCCAGTACACAGTTTACAATTTTTGAAGTTACACAAAAAGAGTTATTCCCTTTCACTTTTAAAATAGTCTTTTCTTGTAAAAATCATAACTTTCATTTTATACATCCAAAAATCACCATCTTTGGACTAAACCTTGTTAACTCATCATACTAACACACCAAAACTTCTCAAAATTTTTAGTGCAACAAAAGTGGGCGAAAATGCCCTTTTTCCAAACTGACCTGTGACAGTTTTCTTTTCTTTTTTCTACTCAGCAGACTATTTGTACTAAAACAGTTTCCATTTCATGCATAGTTAACATATTTTAGTTCTACCACTTGTGTTTGAAAGCTAACTTACATATCTAACACCCCTCTTTGACGGATCGCAAAAAGAATGTGTAGATTTAAAATGGTAGCCTTGCAAAGTAGAGAAAGATTAGGGTTTTCTAGCCCTTCGAAAGACTAATTTTCTTTTCTTTCTTTGTTTAAGCATTTCAACACCCAAAATGTTTAAATCCATACATGAAACACACATTAATATGTAGATCCAAGATTTTTGAGTTTTGAAACAGAAGTTCTTTTTATCTCATCAAACCATCAAAATAAAAAGAAATAAACTAGTTTAGGAGTTTTAGTTTATACCTAGTTCTTGTTGCATACTTCCTTCTTATTCCAAAGTATTCTATGGACTTGGGTGGCATTAAAGAACTTCTCTTCTCTTCTCCTATGGTGGCTCTGATTTTTCTTTTGTTAGGTAATAGGAAAATGAGAAGTAAACTTATTTGTAAAAATGAGAGGGACTATTTATTTTAGTAAAATATATATATACATATATAAATATATAAAATCTCCCAACTTCTTCTCTCTTATCTCTTGCTTTGCTTGTAAATCTAGGAAAATGATAAGACTAAATAGCATGAAAACATGTGGCTTAGAGTTGGTAAAACAAATCTTGCCAAATTAAATTAACCATGTACTCCAAATCTAACCATGTAGCCACTACCACAAAACAGTAAATAGACAACGCGGAAAAAACGTTGTGGTTTCTGTCAGAAAAACGTCGTGGTTAAGGGTGTTGTCTATTTGACACCCTTACACAACGTTTTAAAAACGTTGTAGTTAAGCACAATTCACAACGTTTTTAAAGAAAAAACGTTGTGTATTTGTTTTCAAAAAATTAGCAGATGCTTAAAAACGTTGTAGAATAAACGTTGTAGAAAGTATGATTCCACAACGTTTTTTGGTTAAAAACGTTATTGTTTAGCATATAAGACAACGTTTTTAACCAATTTATACAATATTTTTAAAATGTTGTAGACAAAGAAAAAAAAGAAAAAAAAATGTTGTGATTCACCTATATTAAATTTAAAAGGTCTAAATTCTCATTTAAATTTAAAGCCAAAATATATCAACCATTCAAAATACATCTCAATAATACCATTTATTTACAATTTCAAATTACTACATCCACAAAATATATACCAAACTATCCATATATACATATCAAGCATTCTATCAACTTCATCTAGAACCTACAAAGTTCGGCTAATGAAGAGATGTGCATCTGTATTTTACAGCTTATAAAGCTTTTCTGCGTTGAACAAATAACATTAGTACACTTCAATTTTGTTTGATTACATTTGCAAGAAAAAGTAAATTTAAACAAGGACTTTAAGACCACCATGAATCTTCACCTATTCTAAAATCTGTTTCAGTCCATGGAACAATCATAACTTTCCCATCATCAATATCTGCATGTGCCAGTGCCAACGACTGTTCCAAGATAAATGTACAAGTTATTACTAAGCCACACAAACTGAGCATAATGGTACAATTAATTTCAAGGAATTAAGTGACTAGTTGGTTACTTACCAGAGGAGCAGGGCCTCTAACAACCTTGCCTTGGTTGTTGTACTGAGATCCATGGCATGGGCACATGAACTTGTTCTCTGCTTTATTCCATGGCACAACACAACCAAGATGCGCGCACACTGCATTGATACCATAGGTTGCTAGTTGTTTGTCAGCCTCCACCACCAGGTAAGTGGGATCTCCCTACAAATTTCATGTCATATAGGCAGTGTTGTTCATGTGTTGAGCAATTTGTGAATTAGAAAGAATGTCCAAAATGAATTATGCCCAATATTTAGTACACAGTTTATACAACCAAGATATGCCCAAACTAAACAAAATCCCCAGATAATGAAACAATAGTGAGGAATGAGATACGATTCTACTCAAATAAAAAATAAAAATAAAAAACTAAATAACCTGAAAAAGTGGATGAAACTTTCCGGAGCATGCCTTCATAACCTCCTTACCAACAATTCCACCAAACATAGCAGCCATAGGATTCAGCACAGCCCGAGCACCAAAAGCAAAGTGTCGCAGAAGTTTTGGGTTTAAATCATCCAGTTTTTAGAAGCATTGGAATGCCGTCTTCTCCGCTATTATCACCCCGAGCTACCTGTATAGGAAAATGAGAAATTGTGACAGTATGTTACCATGTGTGATGAGAAACAAACAAACAGTCCTTTATTCAGCATGCCGATTGATCGAAGGAATTGTGCAACTCACCACTATCATAACACTTTCATGGAAAACCAACTTAGAAATGAACACCCAGAAAATGTCATATAAGAACGCCAAACTGAGAAGAACTATTCCAACCTAATTGCAAGAAGGGAAAGAGAAATGATGTTGAGTACATTTGTTAGCAGGATATAATTGAAGCAATAATCAAATATAGAAGCCTTATTCTATAGTCATTTGAATAAACAAAAGTATAATCTCTCTATATGAGTTCTTCTGTTTTATTCTTAGTAGTACACTACTATACTATCAAGTTCGTACTCTACTGTATAAGCTTATCTGATTTAAACCTGTTCACCCTGGATTGAAGAATTTAGCAATTCTCTGCTACAAATTCACCACCTACAAGACTACAACAAACAACTTCAACTTTTAAAATAAATTCAATAACATAAAAATCACATTAGAATTTAGGTGGGATATTTATTTATTTTTTATAATTGCACAAATCCTCCCAAGAATAACACTAACAGTAAAGCACAATTCCTCAACAAGATCAAATAGCCCCACAACATTGGTTCCAATCATCAAAATTAGCAACCTCATTTCAAAAATGAAATAACAAGACCCAAAATCAGGAGCAAGTTCACAATTAACAAGATCCAAAATTCAGAAGAAACCCCTCTCCAGACTCCAATGAAAATTCATAGACACAGTCAGAAGAAAATCTGAGCAATTAAAAGCGAAACCTATAAAGAAATGGAGAAGTAATTACAGAAGTGATAGATATGCAATCAAAGGTACCAGATCGGGAGCAGGAATCATAGACTACTTAACAACGATGAACGGGAACGAAAATCAGGAGCAGGAATCAAAGGCTTTGGCTTAGGCACTGCAGACTACTTAACAACGAAGAACGGGAGCAGGAATCGTTGAGAGAGCGTCAGCCATAGCAAAAATCCTAGAATTTTGTGTCTGACCAAACCCGACCAGACCATATCAGTAGTGAAAGGCGTTTTCTGATCTTCTGTAGCTCGAATCAAAATATCTCCGACTGAAACATCGTATGTGCCTCAGCTGATGGCCACAGTGGTAGCCGAAGTTTGGATCGTAGTAGAGTAGGAGAGTAGGGCACCCACTTCGTAGAGAGAGAAAGTACAGAGATAAGATAGAAGAAAGTAGATTTGTTTTAATTTCAAATTTTCGTTATCTAATTAAAACAAAAAAAAATGTCATTTTAAATAGATAACGTTTTTGCATATATATCTACAACGTTTTTTTTAAAAACGTTGTAAAAAAAATACCACAACGTTTTTATAAAAAACGTTGTCTATTAAGCGTTGTCTATTAGGTACTTTGTACTGGTGAGCTTAGACATGTTCTTTTAAACCGTGTAGGTTTTTCTAAAAAAAAGAATTTAATCATTCCTCTATTTCAAGTATAGGTTTTATTCTTTAACCTTTAATTTAATCGTTCAAGATTTTTATAAATTTTCGAGTTGTCACAAACACCTTCTCTTAAACTTGATTTAATCCATAAACTTGAAAATCTTTAAAATCTCATGAAACTTCCGATCTTCCGATGCCTTCAATCGCGAGAACCTCTTTTGTCATATTCATTGATGTAAATGGCTTGAATGTTGATTTGAACTTAAATTTTCTTGAATTAAAAACTTGAGTCATTAACTTTGCGATCTCCATGGACGTAAGAATCTTCTATCTTTTATTTACTTTTGTGCCTCAACATTTCTTCTTCACACATGCTTGGAGTTTCCATTTGATCTTCTTTATCTTGTAATCTAGCTTCTCACATTTTGCATACTTCATGAATTTCTTTTGTTGCTTCTCCATTTTACTATTTTTGCATGCTCCCTTTATCAAAATACTTCTTCATGTTAACCCATTCAATATCTTCCACTAAAATTCACCATGCTCTATGTGGACAAGGAAATCGCGCCTTGCTTGTCTAGGGTTTCGTGTTGGCTAAGGAGGAGAGAAATCCACGAAGAATACGGAAGTGATTGATTGATTGTTGAGGGGAGAACGACAGGTGGGCGATTACTCCAACGACACGTGGAAGAACCCCTAGAATCCGGGAACCGTGTTAGGGTAGCAGGGATTCCAAGAGCCTTCTTGAGTCCTTCGAGCTGAGAGAATGCTCAAACCCCTTTAGTGCTTTTAGGTGGAATCTCCAAGCCTTTAAGTTACCAAAAGGGTCCCTTGATCTTCCAAGAGTCCAAGTCTTGAGTCCTGAAGAGAAGTCCCCTTCTCAATGGAATGGAAGGGGTATTTATAGGGTTTTCTGGAAAGTAGTCATGTGCAAGGCACATTCCTTCAGGGAATTTCCGGAAATACCCTTTAGTCATTAGAATAATGACCATATTGCCCTATCCTTCTAGCCACCAATCCAATCCCTCGATCAATTCCCAAAACGAGCCGCCTCCACGAGTCTTCTGCCTCGGGACGCGTGGAGGCTTCTCCCGGGTCTAGCATATTTATTTCTGACTTTTCAGTCTTTATTAAATTTGGTTATGCGAACCCCAATTGGCACATTTAATGAGGCCGTGGAACCCTAAATGTGCATTTAATTTAATTAGGTCATGTGAACCCTAATTTTGCACATGGGCCCACATTTGCCCCCTGAGCGAGAGTCGCATTCCCAAATAGACGATCGCGCAAGAATACTTCCATACTGAAAAATCTTCTGAAAATCTTTTCATAGTTTGCCCAATATTTGCTTCCTTATTTTTTCCTGGAAATTAAGACAAGGAAGATCATCAAATATTATCAAATAAAATTTAATTTAATAAAATCCTTCTTTTCGTAAACCAAATTTTTCCCTTTTACCAAATGAAATCAAATCATAATTTTATTTTGGAAATAAAATCAAAACTAAATTTTATTTTGGAAAGATGATCAAATCATAATTTTATTTTGAAAATAAGATCAAATCTTAATTTTATTTTGGAAATAAGATCAAATCTTTCTTTATTTGAAAGCAAAAGATTTATTTATTTATTTATATATATATATATATATATATATATATATATATATATATTATCATCTATATATATATATATATAAATAATTCATTTTCGAAAATTACTCTTTTGTTGGGAATAAAATTAAATCTTCTTTATATTTGATTTTGAAGATAAGACCCTTCCTTATTATCATTAAGAAGGAAAATCAAACATATATTTCGAATTTTCCCTTTGTTGGGAATAAAATCAAAAATCAAATCTATTATATATTTAGGAAATAATATTTTTATATGTTTCCATTTAGAAATAAATTCAAAGATACTTATCTTTTTGGAAATCAGCTTGAATCCTTCCCTTAATGGAAAAAGAGTGATCGCTTCCTTTTCCGTTGCAAGCATATTTTGGGGCTATACATATATTCGTATGTATGCATCTCCCAAGCCAACATGGCCGAACCCTAGGTGGCCTAAGGCAACATGGCCGAACCCTATGGGAAAAATGAAGTTTAAATAGAAAAAATGAAGTTTTTGGAGGATCAACTACTATTTTGATCATAACTTTTCACTCATTTGGAGTTTCGGGACCCATAATATATCAAAACGAAGCTAGCGAGGAACCCTACAAAGCCAACATGGCCGAACCCTAGGTGTCCTAAGGCTACATGGCCGAACCCTATGAGAAAAATGAAGTGTAAATGAAAAAAATGAAGTTTTTTGGAGGAGCAACTACTATTTTGATCATAATTTTTCACTCATTTGGAGTTTCGGGGCCCACAATATATCAAAACAAAGCTAGTGAGGAGCCCTACAAAGTCATCATGGCCGAACCCTAGGTGGCCAAACCCTAGGGGGGCGAACCCTATGGGGGGCAAACCCTAGGGGGTTTTGGAAGAGCAACTATTATTTTGATCATAACTTTTGACTCGTTTGGAGTTTCGGGACCCATAATATATCAAAATGAAGCTACCGATGAGCACTACAGATTCATCATGGCCAAACCCTAGGTGGCCAAACCCTAGGGGGCTGAACCCTTAGGGGGCCGAACCCTAAGGGAGTTTTGGAGGATCAACTACTATTTTGATCATAACTTTTGATTCGTTTAGAGTTTCGGGGCCCATAATATATCAAAACGAAGCTAGCGAGGAGCCCTACAGAGTCATCATAGCCGAACCCTAGGTGGCCAAACCCTAGGGGGCCAAACCCTACAATTTTTTTTTCTTTTTCTTTTTTAGGACTCCCCAATATTTCTGACATTGTTTCTTCTCCTTTTCAGGTGTTTTGAAGCTTTACTCTTGGACAACCAAGGAGGCCCCATTTCTCATTGATTGAAAAAGGGCTCCCCTCCTTTGGTCTTTTCGTCGTCTTTTGGAAGCAAGTCCAAACTTATGCTTGTACAACTTTTTTTCCATCATAGAAGGAAGGTAAATAGGTTATCACATAATAATTGCCAAACTTTTTAAAACTTATGAAATTAGTCCAAACTTTTTTTCTTATTTTAATATTACCCAAAATTTGGGTTATCACATAAATTTTTAAATAAATTTTGCAGGATTTCTCTATTCTTTTCTTTTGAAATTTGAATGATGAGGACATCTAACTTGTGCAGAGGAAGTAACATGAAGACAACCCACTAAGATATAAGGAGAATTGTAGCTTTCAGTAGAATTGGAATTAGAAGTTTAACCCTTGATAACAACAGCCATTCTGATTTCTGATTACTTAGTACCAGAAAGAAGCTATTTTTTCAGGACAACAGCAAATGGTCCATGGATTCTAACTCCTGTTGACAAGTTCAAGACCAACTCAGTCAAAATATCCGTGTCTAGTAGGCAGGTGCTTATACGGTTATGTAAAGAATCCAGGAGGTAATAAAAATACAACAGATAAGAACGCCTTCAAAGAGTCTTCATTTAGCAGAATCTACCAAACATGTATACTAAGGAGTTTATGACAAGCACCAGATATCAAAACACTAAAAAAATTAGATGACATTATTTTCTAGATGAGTAAAAATCAAATGACATTATAAAATGCCATCGAAAAGAAAATGAAACGACATCTCACGCAAATTTAAAGGGGCTCTTTAACATCAAGATTACAAATGCTCAAGAGAAGTACTATTCATAGATGATAGCTAAATGAAAAAAGTAAAAGAACAAAAAGATGACAACCAGTAGTAAATGAAGTAACTTAGTACCCAGTAGTTCACATACTATGTTATGTTTTACACGCTCAAGAAAATTGCTGTAGGATTTCCTGGGGATGGTGGATTCTGCTTCAGCAGGGAGGCATGGGGGCCAGCTCTCGTAATAGCATTAGGATCTGTAGGAGATAGGATTTCCACCCTTTCAAGACCTAATTGTCGCTTGATCAATTCTAGATTCTCCTCAAGGACCTCAATCTCACCAAATGGTAGCTTCAGATCCAGGGCCTGAACGCCAACACTAATAACCTCATCCTTCTTGAACCGCAAGAAAGGCATACATAGCTTTTGGGTCTGCTTGAAATTTCCTTCCTGGCCAATGCTACTCTGCTGCAATGCCTTAAAGATCTCTTGGTCTGGTGCAAAGGTGCTGGTTGAGCTGTCAAACTTGCCGCGCAGTATGTTTAAACATTCTCTTTTCCATCCATCATATTGTTCATTCACAAATATTAGGCCAACTGTTGGTTTGTTTTGATTAGTTACGGTATTCATGTTGCCTTTCTTTGAACCAGATACTTGCTTTTGAAGAAGCTTCCTCATTGTGACTATTGAGTCTTGCAAATATTTGTTGGCTTTTTTAAGAGTTTGATCAGGTAACTCAGCTTCTGGCCATCCCGCTTTAATCGCAAACCCATCCTTCCTCAATAGCTCTCTCCACACGTATTCACCATAATGCGGACAGATTGGAGTGATAAGCCGTGTTTGAACATCCATAAACTGCCACAGTAGATCACGGTTCATTCCCGCTGACCCACAAGAAAACCTATACTCATCCCTAGCAGCCTGGAGATCATAAAATCCAGTTTTCAAAGCTTCACGAAACATGTACTCGTTGTAGTTCTTTTCTGTCATATTGACAGCAATATTGATCTCATTGGCAAATACATGGTCTGCATAGCAAGAAGGTGGACCAACTCTTAAAGATGATTCAGAAGCAATAACCTCCTGCATCCATGTAATCTCCTTCGTCAGCCGCAAGATAGCAGCATTTGCTGTTTCAAAAACAAAGTTGGCGTCATCCATTCCATCCCCTGCGTCAGCAAGAGAGAATCTCGTGGCATCAGCTGAAAACTCCTCAATGGCTTGTCGCAATGTCCTAAAATTCCCTGTCGACTTTGACATTTTCTCAGAATTCAACATAAGGTGCCCATTGCATCTGAATCCTCGAGGCCAGTGATTTTTGGGCATGATTGCTGTGTGGTTATAGATGCAGAAGGTAAGATGATTCTGGATAAGATCCTTACCTGAAACTCGGAGATCAAATGGATACCAATACAAAAACTCCTTCTTCATCTCATCAAGAAGAGAAGATGGAATACTTGATGACTTGGGGTACGGCCCATCACATAACAAGTAATCCCAAATCTCATATGTTAGCTGCTCCGGTTTCACTGAAGAGGTATCAGCACCATACATATCCCCTCTCTGTAACAGATGGCAAACGGTGTAATATGCCATGTACAGTGTTGAATCGGACAGAGACTCCACAAGAAACTCTTCGTCCCAAGGAATACGAGTCCCAAGCCCAAAACTACGAGAGCATGCCCACTGATTAAGCCAGCTCAATGTGTGCTCAAAACCATGTCGTGTCTCCTCAGAGTAGAGACGCATGCCCTCCAAGCACTTTTCTGACTCTTTCTTCCAATCTGCTTCCCCGTAAGTAATATACCACTGATCAGTCAAAGCCACAACACATTCATCCCCTGACCTAGACATCACCTTTTTCTCAGGCTCACTATAGATAACGGCTTGGCCAATCTCTAAAAGCTTACTCCTTATCAAACTTTTAGCATCCTGTACCCTCATTCCAGTATATTCCCCAGCAACCATAGTTCCTTCATAAAACCCTCCTTTATAGATTATCTTTTTGGCTGCATCAAGCTTCTCTCTTTCATTCTGGCTCTTAATCTTCATCTCTGTGCAAATTTTCTCAGCAGACTTATCTCCATAATCAGGGTGGTTTATAATGGGAATGATCTCGAATGGTAAAACCCATTCATCCTTTACACCAAACTTGGCCCTAAAAGCTGGTTTTGCTTTCAAGTCCTGCAAGGCCATGTAATCATCAGGAGAATCACTGGGAACACTAGTAACAATCCCAGTACCCTTGTCTGTAAGAACTGAGAGCATGGGAAGTGAGTATATAATGTCATTGAATGCTAAAGGGGACCTCAAAGGCAAACCAATCAGATCATAACCAGTCAACTCAAGTAAACAAGTCGGCTTCTCTGGAACTCGAGACAATCTCTGATATGCCAAATTACGTGCTGACTTCTCAGTTAAAATGAACACCTCGGTGTCATTGATTTCAAATGCTCCATACTTTCCATCTGGCAACACCCACGCATTAGTTTGCCCATACATGGTCTCTGGCCTTAATGTCGCTGCTGCAAGATAAACTTTCTTACCCTCCAAAACTCCCAACTTCGGGGGGAAAGGTGACACAACCTCCATTTTAATGAGTGTGTATTCCTGAGGATTAACACCTTCACCTGAAGCCCGATCATGATCAGCACAAGGCTGGCCATCAAATGGAGAGTAAATCGTGTATCTCAAGTCCTTCACAACTTTCCCCATTGCTTTCAATTTCGTCATCTGCCACTTTACAAAGGAATCAAAAAAGGGGTTCATATCCGTTGTAATAAATGTGCGCCTCCAATCACATCCCAATCCAAAACTCTTGAGATCTTCAACAGCAAGAGGAGGGAAATAGGTCAGCCAATAATAAGGATCCTGAAACTTTAAAATCTCAGCATCAGAAAGACCATAACTTCGCATTATTTCCCACTGATACTTATCACCACCTGCTTTTGACACAGCTTTTGACTTCTTCCCCTTAAACTTATCAGGTACACCCTCAATTTCTTCATTGGCATTCTTTTCCAAATCCGATTTTGTCTCCTCTGTTGTTACAACAGGAAACACGGGTGGATAACCAAATTTCTGAATCTCCCGCGAAAGTTTATCAGCCGAGGCCTTGATTGGCATCCCAGTACAGTGGAAACCAAAAGGCAATAGGACATTAGCACCCCTCAACCTGTGATAGGCAGCAGCAAACTCAAGTTTCGAGAGAGAAAATCCATGACCCAAATGAAGATTTCCATTCATATAAGGAAAAGGGAAGTTCCCAAAGAACTTTTCCCCCTCTTTCGGAGCTTCTGCTTTAGCATCAGACTTGAAAACATCATTCTCTTCCCACAACTTGCGAGCTTTGGACTCAATTTCCAAAAGCTTATCTCTCCTCGCAAAGCTCTTTCCAGAATCCATATTAGATGATTTACTATTAGCAGCAAACTCACAAAGACTGTATAAATCACCCAAAAAAATAATTAAAATATAGAAACTATAAAAACATAAATAAAAAAATGGAAAAGAACAAATTTAAGTTAAAGATAAAAAATTTATGATAGGATTGTGTAAAAATGAGATCTTTATCATAGAATTGTAAAGAGAATATACAAGAAAAACAGATAAACAAAGAAAACTATTCTATCAGATAAACTGAAATTAAAAAGAAACAAGTAAAAGGGTTGAAGGGTTACCTTCGAGTGAGTACAGATCTGCAAAAAATGGCGCCCCTTGCGATATGAAGACGTCTCAAGAGCTGAGACGCCACTGTGAGTGTAAGAGATGAGACTTCAATCCTAAAGTTCCAAACCCTAATCGGACGAAGACTCCTGGGTTTTACCCTCTCTTTTTTATTTTTGGTCTTTATTCCCTGCGTTTATCTTAAGCTTAAAACAAATATATTTATAATTTGAAATATTGAATATATTTAAGATGTGATCAAATATATTTATAATTTGAAATATTGAATATATTTAAATATATATATATATACAATAGTAAATATGAAATTTGTGTTTTCAAAATATATGTGCTAAAAACTTGCACTGCTTTTGTGAGTGAAATATTTTTTCATTATTTTCTTTTTTAAAAAGTATTAAATTAATACCAAATAAGATTCATTTCGTTCAATTAAAAAAATACGAATCGCATATATATAATAAAGTTAAAAAAATTCTTACACTATTTAAAAATAAAATTTAAATTACAAATTTTTATGATTAATAAAAATAAATAAATAATCAATAAACAATTGTCAAATTCAGGCAACATTTGATCGACAAAGACAGACGTATTTGCATATTTGCATTCATTTATTACCATAGACAATAACAATTCCTCTAATAAACTGTGTCGTATGATTCTTGATTCAGCGATAACTTTTGTCTAATGGTTCTATGAATTCAAGAGTTCGATTCTTAAATGTGCAAGCTATTCTTAAGTGTGTATACGGAAATTAGTAACAAAAAAAAAACTTCTAATAAAGAGATTCTAAACTCTCAAAAGAAGAAAAATAATCCCACAAGAATATATAGAAAAAACGATATATCTAACCTCAAATTAAAATAAATCAAAATTTAAAATAGAAAAAAATAAACAAACTCTAAAAAAAAGAATAACAAGTAAATAATAAATTAATGACAACAAAAATATCTAATAGACATAATTTTGCAGATATGTTCACACTGCCTAATTAGGAAAGTGTGGGTATTTTTTTCCTCGTATGTATATTTTTATGTACATGTGAAGTGGAAAACTTCTTCAAAACAGGTAAGTTACAGAAATCAACTATAAACGGAAAATTATGCACATGCAATATATAAAAAGAAGAAATAGAGTGTGAGACTTACACCTGGCAAACGGGCCTAAAGCTCGCGAGCCGGTCCGTCCGTCAAAAAGCGGGTTTTGGACTATACTTTTTGGTCCACAAAAAATCGGGCCTTTTTGGTCCGGTCCATTCAAAACCCGAACCGGCCCGGCCCCGCCCACGGGCTTAGCGGGCTGAAAAAAGTGCAAAAAAATAAGCATAAACCACCTTCGGCCCGCCCGTGAACCCGCGGGCTATGGACTTACTTTTTTTTGCCCGTGAAAATCCGGGCCTTTTTGGGCCGACCGCGCCCGTCGGCCCGTTTGCCACCTCTAGTTAGACCTATAAATTAAAGGGTCCTTTACATAAGTATAGGACATTTAGAAAGTAATTACACTATTAGTGCACTCATAAAATATTTATATAATTAATACACTTTCTATATTTATTTGCAATATTAGTGCAATTAGGATTCCTTAATTTAGGGAATTAGTATAGGATTCAATTCATAATAATAAGGAAACCTAAAATCAAGGAGAAATAACTACCATAATTAATAATTCAAATTCAAATATATAGGATCTAACAAACAAAATAAATTCAAAAATAATAATTAAAATTCAAATATTCTAAGTTTGGAAACGTCATCTTCTTCCTCCCCTTCACCGGTCATCTTCCTCCTCCCCTTCGCCGCCACTTCAACACCATGGACGCCGGCCATCTTCCTCCGCTTCACCATGGACGTCGGTCATCTTCCTCCGCTTCATCATGGACGCCGCCGCTTCAACACCATGGACGCTGGTCACAGCTGCCATTATTATGGAGGTTGATTTAGTCCAGAAATTAAAAGGAGAAAAAGATAAATTTTATTGCAGTTGGTATCCAAATATTTATACAAAGGTAACCATTTTAGTTTTTGTGGGTAACCAATAGAACTGCTGTAAGACCCCAAATAATTAATAAATAAAATTTAATTTCCTCTAATTATTATTTTGAAATAGTAAGGGTTGATGTGATTAATGTGGATAGTTATGGGTATAATACGCAAATATTTCAAAATAATATAAAATATTCATTGTTGTCGGGGAATATTCGTTTGGTCGTGGAATATTCGTACTGTCGGGGAATATTCGTACGACGGCGCAGCCATGTGTGGGCCCCATAACGGAAAGCGATTGGAGGAAGAAAACGACAAATATAAGTTGTTTAAAAATAACGGCGTAGTTGTTACCGTTTACACTATTGGAATACCCGGTGGTTAAAACACAGTAATACGCGTTATTGCACAGTAGCACACGGTATTGCACCAATTATTGACTCTTACGTAAGAAGGCACTACTCAATAATGGTTACAGTAATTACTGTTTATTATTTTATTTTATTGATTCAATAATTGCTGCGTTGATATTTTATATTGTTGTTGTTTCAATAATTGTCATTACACAGTATTTGTCATTATCGAATCAATAATTCATATTATCTGAATAATATTATTAGATAACATTATTGGCAATGTCTAGAAAGTTCTATCTAAGGAGAGGTTTGGTCACCTAATTGCGCGGCAGTAAGAAGAAATTCTTATTGGAAAGCCTCCTCTTTCCTAGGAACGGCCTGGTTGTCAGTATTGTGATTCTGTAATATTATTTGTGAATAATTAAATTATTGATTCATATGATGAGAAAAATATTGATTTTATGTGGATATAGATGGAGAAAATTTTTAATGTGACAATTGTTGAAAATTGAAATTTTATCTTTTTCTGATAAAATAATTCATTTAAATATATTATTTTAATAATATATTAACGGTGATATTTTATAATGAATGTGGAGTATGTGAGTATATGAGGAGGAAGATTATTTTTGTGGCATTAAATGTTTAACACATATTTTGTGTGTTGGTGGACACAATTATTGACCGAAATTTGATTATAGTCTGTAAAACTATTCGTTTGTGGATTTTGGTCAATTTCTATTTGGAATTTGGAAAATCTTCCTTCTAAAAAGTTGTAGAGAATTGAATTTCCTATAAAAACTCGCGAGATTCGAATTTTCTGGCAAAAGGGCTATTTATTGTGAATTATTGAAGTTCTGAAGCTCCAAAATAATTGATTTTTGGAAGTTTAAAATAATTTAAATTAGAAAAACGTTTTTATTACTTTTCTAGAAGGTTTGCATGTGTGGTTGATGGCTGAATTCAGTTGGCATGCGTAGGAAAATTTAGAAATAATAATAATAATATTAAATTAAATTTTCTGCTTTGGTGTTCTAAGCAATTTCCTATAAATAGGTGCTTAGGTTAGAATTGAAAATCACACCAGAAACTGAAGTTTTCTCTCTCTATATTATCGAGCGTATTCTTGTGAGTATTTTGAGTATTGCTATACGGTGAAAGTTCAAGTCATAGCCTATATCCGGTGTTTCAGCTAGAAGTATAAATCTTTCGAGGTAAGGGATATTATTTTTTTTAAAATGATATTATTTCTTCTAATATCATTATGTCGAAGTATTGATCTGAACTTTTTATCAAATTTGGAACTTTTTCATGTCGGGATTACTATTCATTTCACGAGTTACTATTCATTAGTTACTATTCACGAGTACTATTCACGAAGCGTGAAGATGTTTTTTTTGTGAAATTACTATCTTTTGGTGTCGGAGTTATTATTCACGTATACGACACTATTCACGTATACGATACTACTCACGAATACGGCACTATTCACCAAAAAATGAAATTTCTTCTTTTTGTCTAAAATATCTATTCCGGATACTAGCTTTGATTGTATCCATGTTTTGATCATTCTTGAAATTTTACATCACTATGATTATTTTTGAGGTATTTTTGGACGTGGATAAAACAAAGTACGAATCCTTAATCCTTAATCCTTGTCATTTTGTTTCACTGGATTCGTTTCTTTAAAAATATTTTCCATCATCCTCAGTCTTAAATGATGATATTATTGAATATCTTTGGCCTGTAGTGCAAAGATGAATGATTTCTGATGAATATCTTTGGCCGTAGTGCAAAGATGAACAGTTGTTTAAATGAACGTGACCAACTGATGAATATCCTTGGCCTGTAGTGCAAGGATGAATATATGATTCAAGAGGTGCATTGATTGATGTTACAGGGATAAAAATACTGTTGATGGACTATTAAATTCATAGACATTAGTAGATTTCATTCTCTACGTAACTCTTCTATGAATTAATATTTTCCGCTGCGAATATTGATTTAACATTTGTTGTCTATTGTATTCTATCAGATTTTTCCCTGTTGAAGACTAACGATAATTTGTTGTATATTATCTTAGTCATAATATTCTTTACTGGGCTAGTTGAGCTCACCCTTTTTCCTTTTTGTTTCATTTTTCTTCTCAGGAGGCGAGAATATAGCGAGTACGAGTCGGGGTATGGAATGAAGGTTCTAGGGAGAGTTGTTTAGTAGTCCTCACCATTTTTATAAAATAATGTATCAATAATTATGATGGGGATTTATTTGTATGTGGATATTGTCTAGATGGCAATATCTGTATTTAAACTCATAGTTTACATGTTGTAATAGTAAAGTTGTAGTTGTTTCTGAACCGTGTATTGACAACTCAGAATGGGTGATGTATACCTATTTTGGGGGTGTCACAACTGCACTATAGAAAAAAATCTATAATAGATTTTTTTTCATTAATTGGTAATCCAATAAAACTGAATTGGTTACTTTTGTATTAACATTTGGCTACCAACTGCATTATAAAAAAAATCTACAATAATTTTTTTTAATTAATTGATAACCCAATAAAACTGAATTGGTTATATTTGTATAAAGTGTTAGCTACCAACTGCACTCTTAAATAAAAAATTCTATAATAGATTTTTTAAAAATAAATTAGAAACATAATAACACTGAATTGGTTACCTTGGTATGAATGTTTGGCTACCAACTGTACTATAAAAAAATCGCAGCAACTGTACTATGAAAAAAATTGTAAGTGTGAATGTGTAGGATGGTATTAATGGTGTGGATGTGGAGGATGACTTTAACAAATTGGAACTGTCTAGGTTAATGATGGAGGATGACGTTAATGGCGGAGAAGGACGGAGGAGAAAGGCCTAATTTATACAATGGAGGAGGGCGGAGGAGGGCAGTGGAGGAGGACGGAGGAGAAGGCGGTGGAGGAGGGCGGTGGAGTAGGGCATTAACAAGAACGAATACGTTGAATGTAGAAGAAGAAAAAGGGGGAGACTAATTAATACAATTATTCTGGATGAGGAGAGAGAGAAGAACCTAAATTAAGAAATTCTAATTGAATTATAATTCCCTAAATTAAGGAATCCTAATTACACTAGAATATGTAAATAAATATGAAAGTGTATTAGTTATGTAAATATTTAATGAGCGCACTTTTATTGTAATTATGTTTTTAAATGTACTATAAAATGTAATTATTCCTAAATTAAATATTACTATAATATTTTCATTAATAATCAATACATGGGTCCTACTCTTGATACACAACTTTGTGTGTACAAATTGCTGCATATAATATTATTCTTTAAGCTTAATTATAAGAAAAGTAATGTTATAGACACAAACTGTATATAAAAAATTATACACACATAATATAAAAATGAGAGAAAATAAAAAATATAATTCTATCTATTTTTATTGATAAGCAATACATATATCCTATTTTGTATGTATATTTTTTTATACATTTTATGCACACGGTATCATTCTTATAAGAAATAAAGTTAAATAGAGTAATACCCACTCAAATTTATGGATATAACTAAAAAAATCGATTTTATTTCTCTATAAAATATTGAATGAGATTTTTATTATGAATAATAATTTTTTGTAATGGTAGTGACGTTTAATTTTTATAAATATAAGAATTAAATTATATAATGGAACAATATATAAGCATTAAAAATTATCTTTTTTAGCCTTTTAATCTTAATTTTTTAAAGAAAAATATTTAATACAACTAAAATTTGTTCTGCTAGAAAAAGACTTTCAACTCTTACCATGTTATAATTAAGTTACGAGTATTATTATAATGACAAAAAAAATAATTTTTAAAATAATATGGTAATTAATTAAATATTTATCTAGAATGATATATTTAAAAAGGACGGAGGGAGTAGCTTTACCATTCCCATGCCATTGAAAACTGTGCACTTTTGTAGGCTTTCCCGGAAACCCACTTAAAACTTTTAAGTTAGAAGGATGAGACGCCATTCTTCTTCTACTCTCTCTTTCATAGAGTATTTAATTCCGTCAATGCTATCCCCTCCCTCATTGACTTGCTCACTTACCATTTTCTCTCTCCTCCAATATGTGAACGTTGTTATCACATAAAATAGTTTAGATATATTTGTATATACATTGGTATTATCCACATAATTTACTCTGTACGTGGGCCGTATTAATATATATAACAGTATGTGAAATGTTTTTATGTACCCCATTAGTATACTAGCCTTTTTTTGTGAAATGACTTATACTCCTTTCCTGCTTAATATAAGTTGTTTTAAGAAGTGTTTTTATTTTTTTCATATAAATTGTTTAAAAATTTTAAATAAATATTAATTACTTAATTTTTAATATTATTTTAAGTATTAAATATAAATTTGATTTTTTTATTATTTTTTGTTCAATAAATAATATATATTTTATTAATACAAAGATAATATAAATAACTGATATTAAATAATATTATAAATGATAAAATATAGTTCATAAAATTAAATAAAGGATTACTAAAAAATAGTATGTTAAAAGGTACAAATAATTATATTCTTTAGGGAATATAATACTTCCATTTTTTTTCTTTTGTTGTTTTTACTTTTGGGTGAATCAACAATTTGTGTTGTGGTATACCTTCCCTTCTCTGCACTTTCTCAGAAACCAAACTGGGCAGCCTTGACACAGTAACTAGAAAGCCAAAAACTTTTTTCCTTTTATATATATGATGTGTTTCTTGTAGTTTTGGCACCCAAAATTGGAGCAGTTTGCATATTGAGGAAAAGGGTCAGTTGAATTAGCCCTGCTGACTAGGAAGTTTGAGAATTGAGGAAGAGGGTCAACTCTATTAGCCCTTCCCAAGCTCTTAGAACACTCAGAAAGGTATATTTTGATAATTATTTAGTTTGACATAACAATCTTTAAGCTTCCATTTGTTTGAAGATTTTATGCTGCATATTTAGGTAAGCAATATATGTGCATGCCAGTATTTGTTAGCTTTTCTTTTTTTCTTTTTCTTTTTTTGATGAAATTATGATTGCTCTACAAATCCTAAATGGGGTGGGAAGGAACTGTTTATCATGCCTTTACAAATTGTAGAGATAGCACAGCTGTCACTCTAGCTTTTGTCACTTCGTTATTTTCCTTCATGCTTGTATACCGTATGTATAGATAGTCTACAAGTGATATAAATACCTTCTTGTAAGCTTCATTTCTAAGAAATGTGATAAACACTCTGTTCTTCAATATACTTCGAATTACAGATCTTGTCAATTTCCTTGTTCAATCTATTAGTTTGATAGATGAAGACTGAAAGGTTTGTTCCCTGCTGCAAATCCTATCCTGCTAATTTTTCATGATTAGTTCACTATACAATTCACTGTTTCCTATAAGGGATAGTTTAGGAATTGAAGGATGTTAGTAAGAACTGAAGGGATTTTGGGCAGCTTAGTTTCTTTTAATCAAGTGGAGATAGGAAAATGCACGACTAATTAACAGATCGATATTGACCAGAACTTTCTACGGGAAAAATAGTGTAGAACATTAAGTGTAATTTATGGTCATCAACTAGGTGGATGAATTGAAAACCTTATAGTTGATAACCATTGCATGTTATCTCCATGTGAATATGTTATAGGTGGATGTAATTGAAAACAGGAAAATTGTAACTGCTCTATTTTATGTAATAAATCATCGCAATATCTAACTTTCATGCCATCTCTTTCAAATCTAGAAGAATGATGGTCAAATCCAAAAAGTTGTCCATGTCACTACATAGAAGGAATCTCTCTATCCAATCATGCTTCCCAGAAGTCAACTCGGCAAAGGCTTGCCAGGTTCCCGAGGATGGTGATATATGCATAAGCATGGAGCACTCTTATGATGACATTCATGGTGTAGATAGGATTTGCCTTGATATACCTGGAATTTCACCAGCTCTTTCTGGTCTTCGTCCCTCTGTTGAATCAAACCATTCAATCCCTACAGAAAAAGGCAACACTTATCCATCAATTGTCAATACTCGTACTTCTAATCTTCGATCACATCATGTTCTGTCAAATTCAACAACTGGTCTAGAAATGGCAGGAACTAATGAACAAGTCATTATGGAACCATCTAAGTGGCAAGTTAGTTCCAGCTATCCTTCAATGAGTCGGAGTGCCAGATTTGATGAAAAACTAAATACCCGAGAGGCAGATGCATCATCAAGTTTTCCACTAGCAACAGTGCTCTATTCAGGTGAAACTTCCCAGTAACGCTTTTTTACATTGTGATGGAAAAAGTGTAGTCAATATATTTTTACACGCTCATTAAGTCAAATTGTACATGGAAAAGCATATATTAAGTTACTCAACTGTAAATAGGATTTTCATGACTTTTGCTTAAGTTTCCTTCTCAATCTTTGTGATTGTAATCTCAAAATTTATTGAGATCCCTGCTCTTGAGCTTCCTGGTCTAGATTCTTAACATTCAATACAAGCTGGAGTGCAATCATGATTTGGTGCTTGAACGTTTGCAGGGGAGATGAGAAGCAGTGGCCTTGGCGCCTATGTGACCCTGTACCTTGCTGCCCTTAAAGGTGATTGGGAAACAGCTAAAAACTTTTTGAAATTATATCCACAAGCAGTGTGAGCTAGGATAACAAGGGCTTCTGAAACTGCCCTCCATATCGCAGCTGGAGCAAGAAAAACAAGGTTTGTTGAGGAACTGGTGAAAATGATGACACCAGAGGACCTGGCATTGCAGAACCGGGTAGGAAACACCGCACTTTGTTTTGCTGCAGCGTCTGGAATTACAAAGATTGCTGAATTAATGGTGGACAAAAATACAAAGTTACCAATGATTCGAGGTAGTAAAGGAGCACTGCCGCTGTACATGGCTGCTTTGTTAGGCCATAGAGACATGGTATGGTATCTTTACAACAAGACTGAAAGAAAATATTTAACTCCAGAAGATCTAATTGCGCTACTCATTGCTGCTATCACTGCCAATCTGTTTGGTTAGTAACCTTCTATAGTCATGCATACTTCTAAGAAATGCATGTGTTGCAAGTACGCATTGAAATAGAATCATATTATTTGATTATCAAGTTTGTATTAATTCTTTTTGACGACATCCTTTTTTTGTTTTGTTTTTGTTTTTAATTGTTGATATAACCTTGTGAGAATGATGTTACAAGTTCTGAGAAAATAATTCTGTTGATTCTCCAGATGTAGCCTTAGTTGTTATTAAACTCCACCCTGATTTAGCTATAGCTCGGGATGCAAATGGAGATACAGCACTTCATGTTTTGGCTAGAAAGCCTTCAGCATTTTACAGTGGAAGTCAATTTGGAATATGGAGGAGTTGCGTAAACTCGTGTTAGTAACCTAATCTGAACTGCTGTTTCTTATTGTCTATTTGCTGAATATGGTGCTGTGATGTTATTGGTCGCCTACTGAGCACTTGTGCTCTTAGATTTAATGATATCTCTTACATATTGAATTAACTTCCTTTCGCTTAATGCGTCTGCTTTTCTCTTGGATTTAATGATGTCATGGCCTTTCTTGCAGTGCTTCCTATCTTCAGTGCACCTGTCTGTAGAGTAGCACAATTTATAGGTATGCAACATGATTATAATTTCCTATGCTTCATAGATTTAGTGTGACTCAATATTTCTTGCAGTTCCAGGTTTCAAAGATATCTATGACAAAAGAGTGATGCATAACCAAGCACTGGAACTGGTGAATCGACTTTGGGATCAGGTTCTTGTACTGGATGACTTAAAGATTGGGGACTTTATTAGATCCCCTTCTCGATTATTGTTCACTGCTGCAGAGCTGGGAAATGTGGAGTTCATAATTGTTCTTATTCGATCATATCCTGATCTTATTTGGAAAGTTGATGAAAAAAGTCGAAGTATATTTCATGTGGCAGTGGAACATCGTCAGGAAAAGATTTTCAATCTCATATATGAGATAGGTTCTATTAAGGATTTGATCGCAGCTTATAAAGATGAAAGCAATAATAACATGCTGCATTTGGCTGGAAATCTAGCACCAGCAAATCGGCTGAATATTGATTCTGGGGCAGCTTTGCAATTGAGACGGGAGTTACAATGGTTCAAGGTTTGTTTTGCCTTTGCACATTATAATATACAATTAATCACAAAAGCCAAGTAAAAAAGATAATACAAAGAGAACAGAAAAAGTGAAATTTTTTATCTACTTATTCCTTGTTTCAATGACTTCAAGCTGCTATTATATTGAATTTAGCGCTTGTTTGGTTAGAGGGCACTGCTGACAAGAGAAATCTACTTGGGTTAGATTACTTGATTGAGGAAACAAAAGCAATGATAAAAGTAGAAGTTAAAAATCTTTCTTGTGCAAAAATGTTAATTTTTTTGAGTGGTAGCTTCTAGTTCTTACATGTTGGTTTCTCTTTATGATTGAAGGAAGTAGAAAAGATTGTCCAACCTCTATATACAGAAATGAAGAACTCCAATGGCAAAACTCCGCAGATTCTATTTACAGAGGAGCACAAGATTTTAGTACGCGAAGGAGAAAAGTGGATGAAAGATACTGCATCGTCATGCATGGTTGTTGCCACACTCATAGCTACTGTGATGTTTGCTGCTGCCTTCACTGTACCAGGTGGCAACAATAACAACACGGGAACACCCTTTTTTATATCAGAAAGGTCCTTCATAGTTTTTGCCATTTCAGATGCACTGGCATTATTCTCATCAGCCACTTCAATTCTCATGTTCCTGTCTATTCTTACCTCGCGTTATGCTGAAGAAGATTTTCTCGACTTATTGCCTAAGAGGTTAATAATAGGACTTGCAACGCTGTTTATCTCAATTGGCACCATGATGGTTGCTTTTTGCGGCGCGCTTTTTATTGTCCTTGGCCATGGATTGGTATGGATTGCTATTCCAATGGCTTTAGTTGCAGGTATTCCTGTAACTGTGTTTACTTTGTTACAGTTTCCTCTGTTTGTTGATATGATTAGTCATACTTACAGGTCTACCACTGTATTCCGTCCTAGAAATCATTTATTGTACTAACCATTGACAGAGTATAATTATTATAATTCTTAGTATTCTGTCCTAGAAATCATTTATTGTACTAACCATTGACACAGTATAATTATTATAATTCTTAGTATTCTTAATAAGAATAGAAGAAGATTCAATAGCCTACATGACCTTGAAACATTCATTTCAAACCTAACATTTCGGAGTGTTGCTTACTTTCAAGTGTATTAGGTACTAAAATGCGCGAGAATATAGAGGAAATTTCTTAGCAAAACCATAAAATAATTGAAGAGTACGAAGATTCTAAAATCCTTCCGAATTTGGAATTGAGGACTGCAACTGCTATAAATGCTAGAGATTATTCATGAGCCTTGTCCTGAGCATGGCAACACAACGATGGGTGGCTCTCCCTCTAGTCTTTTTCCAAAAACGAGTGAACAAGAATAGGGGGATCAGCATGGACTTTATACAGCTCGTCTTGTTGGTAGGAGTTCTTTGCTAGGCAATCAGCAGACTGGTTTGCTTCCCGAGGTACTGACTGAATCGCTGCAAGCAGGAATTAAATTAGACATGGGAGATAAAATGTTTGAAGAGGGTAAAATGAGATTTAGAACTTCCTGATCATCTGATTCAAGTTGAACTTGCTTAAACCCCATAGTCCCAACATAAGTTTAGACCATCATAACTCAGCCATGGAAGCACCAACACCAAAAAGCTTGGTAGAAATACCAGTCACTCGAGTCTTTTCTGAATTTCTTATGATGGACGCAGCACCTGCGGAGCCATCCTGCTTAACACTTCCATCTGTATTAATTTTGACAAAACAACTGGGAGGAGGAGTTCAAGTAACAGGAGTTTTATGATAGGCAAGGCTGCTTCATCAACTTTCCAGGCCAAAGGATTTGGATTTTTGGAGGGATGGACAGGGACCATACCCAAGTCCACGAGGAATTTGAGCTATGTGATACAGATACAGGGGAAGTTAAAGAGCAATTTCCCCCACAAAAAGGCCAACATTTATAGATTGGTAATGCTTGCTTGAAATTAGAATTTATGACTCGTTAAAAAAGTAACATTCGCCAAGATTTCAGCAACTCAGCCGATACTTTCAGCAACTCAGCCGATACTTTGAACCATTGTATCGGATGCATTGCCATTATTCTCCTGGGTAACACCTATATTGATGTTTTCTTTCGTTCCAACTTAACATTATGCAGTTCCCGTCTGTTGGTTGGTATAATGCATATTTCTACTTAGGGAATTGTTAAATCCACAACAGAAATTGTTATTTTCACAACAAAAGTGTCCTATAGCGACAGTTTTTACCGTGATTATACATCTACAGCGACATTTTTGTTGTGAAAATAACAAAAAGTGTTTTGGATTTAACAATTACCTTCTACTTATGGGTCAGGAATTTTTTATTGGAACTGACACGATATGCTCTATTATTAGATCAACATGGATGCTATAATGTTCAATGTAAAACTTTGGAATTATATGTAATATGGTTAATTTTTTAGTTTGAATAAAGACTCCAGTCATTTAGGCATATCATCTTATGGAGATACCATTAACTCATTCCAGAAAGATTGTCATAGCTAGGGAATCCATTCTATTGATCAAGTGAGGATGTACAAATTTGAAAGTAGTGTGAAAAAATAAATTACTATTTTAATTATTCTTTTTGAAACCTTGGGAAATATCATTTAATCTTACACTTTATTTAGCTAAAAATTTCACAAAGAGAAAAGAAAGCCTCACAATGACCAAATATATATAGTTAACGGTATTAGTTCTAACATTAAGTTGAGATTCTTTTAATTAATATTTAATCTTATTATTTGTGAATACGAACTCTTTCGTTACACATTCACAAATTTTGGAGTCTTAAGTTTGGACTCTAAATACAGCATTTGTGAGTTAACTAAGTTTCATTTAAAATAAATTATTTGTAAATGAACAATTTTTTTTATTACATTTGAAATTTTTATACACATTAAACTCTTCAAACGGCGATAGACAAACAAACAATATATTAAAAAAATATAATAACATGATAACTCTTCAAATGGACATGAACTTTTATTTAACATGATAATTTGTTATTCTATTTTCGATTTCCTTTAACATAGAACTTTTATTTTTCCTTTTTCCTATTACAAACAATCAATGATACCAAGCATCCCAAAATCCTCGAACTAGAACAAAACTCTATTTGTCAATGAACATATATATATATATATATAGTCCGGACAATCGGATTTTAGTCCCGTTCGGACTTATTTTTTTTGCTTTTTTTATAAAACAACTAAAAAATAATAATTAATATTTTATAGAACTGAAATTTTTCTATAATACAGTGTTTTGGCCGTGATTTGGATACCTATACCAAAAAATGTTTGTACAGTCTGCACAGACTGTATATACATGTTTTGTTATACGTACTCAAATCACGCCCAAAACACTGTATTATAGAAAAATTTCAATTCTATAAAATATTTATTATTTTTTTAATTGTTTTAAAAAAATCAAAAAATAAAATAAAATTTAGTACGTCTTCCGGTCCCGGACTGGATCGGATATATATATATATATATATATATATATATACACACACACACTTGTCCGAGTACAAATGTACAATAATTACTTAAAAATCCAAAACTCCGGCCACTAACCGCTCACGAACTCTCTGTGTTATAACAATGCGCCACCTTAAGCAATGAACCAGCGACCCAAATCTAAATCACCCAATTCATCTACTCAATCATCTTCTCCATCATCACCCCGTGCCAAAACCCTACCAATTTCAAAAATGGGTCGAAAATCATTCATCAAACCAACCCTTTTACTCACTCTTTTGTTTCTTTTAGCCCTCTACGCATTTTTTACTTTAAACCCATCAAAGCTCGAATCCCCCATATCCCTTTTTGATTCGGATGAAAAATTACTCCTAAATTTTCCCGATAAACAAACCCAGTTAGCCCCTGTCAAAGTTTACATGTATGATCTCCCCAGAAAATTCACCTATGGGGTCATAGAGAGCTATGCAAAGGCCCGAAATGGTGACCTTTCGAACATCAAGTACCCGGGTAATCAGCACCCAGCTGAGTGGTATCTGTTTACTGATTTGATTCGGCCGGAAAGGGTCAACTCTCCGGTGATTCGAGTCATGGATCCGGAGGAGGCTGACTTGTTTTATGTGCCCTTCTTTTCGTCGTTGAGCTTGGTGGTGAACCCGATTCGACCACCGGGGACTGTGGGTACCACTGCGGTTTATAGTGATGAGGAGATGCAGGAGGGGTTGATTGTGTGGCTAGAGGAGCAAGGGTATTGGAAGAGGAACAATGGGTGGGATCATGTTTTTATATGTCAGGATCCTAATGCATTGTATAAGGTGGTTGATAAGGTGAAGAATGGGGTGTTGTTGGTTTCGGATTTTGGAAGGTTGGGGCTCAATCAGGCATCATTGGTTAAGGATGTGATACTGCCTTATTCACACCGGATCAATACGTTTAAGGGGGATGTTGGTGTTGAGGACCGAAAATCTTTGTTGTTCTTTATGGGGAATCGGTACCGAAAGGAGGTAACTGCTGCCGCTTATACTTACGCATTTTTAGTATGCTTTGTGTTTTGCTATAGGATTCTATCTTTCCTATGCATTGTTAATTTTAGTTTATTGATCAGTTGAGGATGAAAGAATGTGTTTTGCTTCCAAATGAGCTAGTACTTACAGTGATATTTGCTATCTCTTCTTAAGTTCACTAATAAATTAGTGAAGAAAAGAAGTATATAAGCTAGACGAGTATTATATAGTTTTAGAGACACTGAATAGATTCCTTGAGGAGGCAGGCTTCAGGTTTCAGACAAATTGGCTTGTTGGCTTGTTGGCTTGTGGGCTTGTGGGCTTGCTGTTAGACCTCAATTATTCATCATTTAAAAAAAAAGTTTTGAACTGAAATAGGAATGAAATGCAAAGTTTCATTCTCCATCTTTTCCTCTCTCTGAGTCTTTGAAGTGCATTATGTGAATCCTTGTATGTATATTGCATTTGGTATTCTTGGGTTCACATAGCAAAGCCATGTCGGTTGACTTTTCTTATCATGTCATTCATTGGTGTTATCTTCAGGTCCCTTTGAAAACTTTCTTTTATATGTCTCCTTGCCTATCTCAACATTTAATCTTAGGATTAAGAATTTCAAAGTCTTAAAGAAGTCTGAACTTCGGTGTTGCATTGTTCAATTGAAAAAAAAAATGAAGAAGAAGAAGAAAGTTAGTTGTGGTACTATTAAACCTATCATAGTTCTCCATGGTTTACTAACTGGCATGGGTATCAACAGTGGTCGAGGTACTGCTTGTGAGAAAGCTTAGAATAATTGAATTTGTTCTCACCTAGATCCTTAATTTCTGCTCGTGCTAATGTCATTGTAGGGTGGAAAAATTCGTGACTTGCTTTTCCAATTACTTGAGAAAGAAAAAGATGTTGTTATAAAACATGGTGCGCAATCCAGAGAGAGTCGTCGTATAGCTTCACAAGGCATGCATACCTCCAAGTTCTGTTTACATCCGGCTGGTGATACTCCATCAGCATGTCGACTCTTTGATGCTGTTGTGAGCTTGTGTGTCCCTGTTATAATAAGTGACTATATTGAGTTGCCTTTTGAGGACGTCATAGACTACAGGAAAGTCGCAGTTTTTGTGGATTCGAACTCAGCCGTAAAGCCTGGGTACTTGGTGAAGTTACTCAGGAGCATAAGGGCAGAGAGGATTTTGGAATACCAACAGGAAATGAAAAAGGTACTTACAATTACCATATTGGGACTATCTTTTTTATGTATCAGAATTTCTTTTAAATATGCTAAAATGTCTATACACTTGACTGTTCTTGCACAGACCCACAATATATCATGTAATAATACACAGCAGTTGTTTTCTACATTTGGAATACCTCTGGCGATAGAGATTAAGGTGTATTTTTTATGATATAGAGCTTACAGTTTACACTTACAAACAAACAGGTTATAATTATGATGACTAGACTCTATTCTGCTTCTCACTTTCTGGTTCAAGTAAGGAACCATCGAGGTCGGCAACTTGAGAAACGAGAGGCAAGGAAAAAATCTTCTAGAAATGAAAAATATTAAGACATCCCTTTCAAAAACCCAAATAAAGCATACATCCTTTAGCTTTTAGTAGAAAGAGTCCCAAGAGAATTACAATGTTTTTTTTCCTTTCTTGTTTTCTGTCCTCATGTACGTTTACATATATTGCGAATACACTCTCCTTTTTTTACAAGTATATAAGTTTTGACAGATGGAAACTCCAGAATTCCCTTTTATATCTAGAAAGCATTTCTGTCAAAGGTCATTTGACATTTGTACTTTTCTCTTGCATGTGAGCATAAATAATGAATCATTGTTTCCTAGTTGTCATATTTTTACTTCTCCCATTGCTATTTCTCAGTGTGAGCACTTGAATACAAAGGGAAGCATCTAATTGTTTTTGTTCTTATCTTAGTCCTAAGATCAGTGTCATTATGGAACAGCTTTTGGAGCAGACTTGGTATGACTTGCCATCAGCTTTTCGATACAACAATTTTTGTCTTCTTAAATTTGTTTTTTAAGTTTTATTATCTTTTATGATTTATTTGGTGTCTGTCATTGCAAGGCTCTGGTTTGCAATACCTCCAATCTATACACTAGAATTTATTATTTTTATCATAAATGATTTAATTGTCCCAATATGAATTTATCAAAAAGAAAATCCTAATTATTTTGACTTCAATAATTTTGTGACTGATTGCCATTCTCTCATTTCTGTTGCGTTTCCAGGCTCCTCCTTCCAGGGAATTATTTTCACCCTAGGATAGATGTGATCCGTTTACTTAAGAGCTGCTTAGTTTTTGCTGATAAAGCTCTTTCACTTGATTATTATCAAAATGACAGCAATTGGCAAGAATAAGCTTATGTTTCCGCGGCCCGGGGGGGGGGGGGGGGGGGGGGTTCAAGTACACACTTCTACAAACCTGGGCTTAGGTTTGTTTCTGTTTACATATTACTAAGCTTAAGGACTCATTATGAGCTGCTTCTTTTGAGGCCAGGCTTTCTAGCGGTTTTAATGCATTTACGAGGTCAAAAAAAGTTGAAAAAACAACATTGTTTTGAAGGCGAGTAATGGAGATGGTTGGGAATCTTGGCGAATTCATCTTTAAAATGCCTCAAAGCCCTAGAGGCAAGTAAAGTGCAAACTTAAGAAGTGAACTCCTTAATGCTACTTGATATTGTCAATCATATGCTAATGTTATGTGAATGGCCATTAATGGTAGCTTCTGTCATTTCACTAGCATGCTTTAAAGTTTAAAGTATGGTATGTTCATTAGCCTAATCGACTTATCCAAAATTTAACCATTGTCAAAGAGTGATCAGTGACTACTAAGGGATTTTGTTCTCTTATTTCTTTTTGCATCAGAATTCACTACTGTTATATTTTGCATAATCTCGCTTATGGTGATTATAGTTTCTGGTTGCATAAGTTCAGTTTTCTCAAATTTAACGTTCTGATTCAGGTGAAGCATTACTTTGAGTATGAAGATCCAGATGGAACAGTGAATGAGATCTGGCATCAAGTTTCCTTAAAACTCCCACTTATTAAGCTTATGATCAATCGTTACAAAAGGCTTGTGAAGAGGGAATTGACTGAACCGGACTGCTCGTGTCTCTGTTCAAACCAGTCAGGGATCTTTACCACGCTATGAGGCTGCTTTTGGGATGTGGGATTGGTAATGGAATATTCAAAATTGCTCAAGTTCTTAGCAAGAATATAAAGTCTTTATATCAACACAAAATTTCATTTGTCCGATTGAGACAAAGTTACCTGGATCGCGGTTCGATACAATTCGCAGCACGAAAACAAGAACGGAAAATGTCACTTTCCATGATACAGTGTACGATATGGGTATATTTCTTCGGCTTGTTAGTTGGTACTTTATACGTCCATCTGAAACAGTAGCAGATCTAGCTCAGTTAGTGTGGTCAGTTGGCTCCATTGATTACTTAGAATTTTTTTTTATGTACAAATAGGTCTGATGTATTATATGTATAAAAGTGAGAGACTCCGTGATGAGGAGAATGGAGATGCAGGGTTAAACGTAGTTAAACTTTTTTCTGCTCTTTTGTTTCCTCTATTTCTTATTATCTAAAATTAAATAAATTTATATTAATTTTTAATTTTAAAATATATCAAATTAACTTCAAAATTTTAAAATTGATTTGATATTTTGATCGTCGACAGGGCGGGGCGGATCCAGGATTTATTTTTAGCAGGAACGAATTTTTTTAGACTGAAATTTAGCGAGCTAGATAACAATTTGAGTATATTACAGTGTTTAATTTTTTTTATAATAATAGTAGTTTAATATTTTTTTTGCCTCAAAGTTTAACTTTTTTATATAAATTTTACCTTAAAGTTTATTAAATTTTATTTACACTACTCTCACTATACCTATATAAAAAAAATAATTGTCGGACACTTTGTCACCACCACTTGATGAACATGAGCGTATTCATTAAGGTTTATCATTAATTTTTTTATTATTTTTAAAAACAATAAGAATTTGTTTTCGATAAAGATGATTTCAATGATTCAATTTTTTTATATAATTTATCTCATTTTCATGAAGTACCTATTAACATAGTTGGATTTTTACTATTCAAAAAAAAAAAAGCGGTGCAATAAATGTAATTGAGGGATGGTATAATGGAGGGGAGTCGAATCCAGAAATTTGTTGAATATCACAGGACTAGTGGCAAAAATATTGGCCAAAGACCCTAAAATTACAGAATGGAACAGTAAATAACAAACTGCACTTGTCTCCAAAAGAAAGATCCAAAGATTTACAAAATGGATTGGGAAGAAAATAAAGAAATGTTAACCAAAATGGGAGGCTGGGAGCGAAAAACGAAACATGAGAAAGTTTTCCGGCACCAAAATCTGTCCTGAGTCTGACCTTTAACCTGGCGGCCATTTTAATTGTCTCCCACCGAGAACATGCAAGTGAATATGGTAAACTGATTGACCTACACAGAGAGAATTGACATGGAGTACAATGATCACTCGTATAAACTTTATTTGATTCCCGAAAGCTTGTAACATTTTAATCTTATACGTTTGGATTGAAGGAATGTAATGGAGACTGGAATGATTCATTTTATTCTAGTTGGAATGAGTTATTCCATACTCACTCCCCAAAGAATAAAATTCATAAATTTGGGAGGAATAAGAATGGTTCAATTCATTCTAATTGTAACCAAACACAATTTTTTTTCATTCCATAAAAATGAGTCGTTCCATTCCCACCTTCATTACTCCAATCCAAACGTAGCATATGAATTTGGTCAAGCCAACATAATTTTCTTTCTCCCCCGAAGTTTTTTCTTAAAGCCAAACAAAGCAAGAGTGCGCTGTTAGTGTGTACTCGCAGATATATATAAATATACAGAGTGAAAAAAAGAATGTGAACAACTTACATGCAGCAGGTCCATTATTGATCACAACACGAAATCCATCCACAATACCTTCTTTCTCTGCCACTATTTTTGCAGCATAGAGAAGATGACCCAATATATCTCCATGTCTTGCTTCGGCCTAGCAAGTTTTAAGCTACATCAATAATTAACATAAAATCCAAATTCAAGATAACCTGTATCAAAATTTATGTAATAAATTGTGATTACAAGATAACCTGTACTCAGCTTTCCGCAGATGATGCAAGAGGTGGACCACTTCTAGATCTTAATAATAAAATTTAATTGTATTATGTTATTAATGATTGGATTGTAATAAAATCTTATTAAATTATTTAGATTGAACGGAGAGAGTCTAAACGAGTTTTTGGAATATACTTGGGAAAATACATTGCTTAATTCAGGTACGGATTCCGTACTCTTTCAGCGATACTCTTGTTAAATTTGATTTGTTCGTTTGTTTCCTTATTTCGAATTATGTTATGATTTCACATAATTGTTTCATGTGAAATAAATATATTAGTTTCATTTTGGAGTTGATACACATGGCTCGTATTGGTACTCTTTGAATTAGGATATCATGTTTAGTATTTATTTTTGATAATTGTAGAGCAGTACATGTTGCTACCTTCTTTTTGAGACCTTGTGACTATAATTTGATTTGGTTCAACATGTACATATAGAACCCTTTTGTTGGTATTATGTCGCATGTGTTGTGACATAGTATTTTTGTTAGAATATACCGTAGGGTATATCTGAGCTATAACCACTTGTGGGGGTACCACAGGCATGTCGTCTTGGCACGAGAGACATGACACTCTCCGTGGCGGTGTGATTAGTCCACGGCGTCTCCGTTTGTGCTCTGGAGGAAGTGGGTCATTTGGTGTTTTGTTGTGGGAGGCGTATGGATTAACCCTAATTTTCTGTTCTGCGGATTGGTGATGTTGTGTCAAACACACCTATCCGAACACACCTATCCGATTTGCATACATTTGGATTCGCGGTCCAATGTGTGATATGCCTGTGTGACATTATTTTGGTTGCCTGTGTGGCATCATTTGACTTGCCTGTGTGACATTATTTTGACTTGCCTGTGTGGCGGCAAGTGGCATTGTTTTGACTTGCCTGTGTGGCAATGCATATTTATGAGCTCACTCGGTATGAAATAAAACTCAACCATTTGATTCAGCTTATTATTTCATTGTATTAGTTTTGTTTGTTTCTGTTCAGTTCAATTCATTGAGTTATTTACTTCAGTTCGTTATTTTTTATTCTTCTATGGGTTTCGTCAATTCTGTTGATTCAGATACATTCCATTAAGATCTTTGGAGAATATATTTTCGTCAGTATTTACACTTGAGGCTTGGTTCAGTATTTTGTCTCAGTTGTTTTCGTATATCAGTTGTATATCTTTTGTATATCTGTATCCGTACTGGGCAATTGGCTCATGCTGTGTTTTTCTTCCGGCAAGTTTACAGGGGTAATTCAGGGCTAGTGTGATGAGAGAGTTGTCTTTGATCATCTAGGTTGATTCGAATTTTAAGTTTTGATTATTTTGACTCTGTTTGAAGAATTGTATTTAGTACTTTATTAATGGATCATCGCTATTAATATGTGAAGTCATTAGTGCTCTGTTTACTTATTTTAGGTTCGTTGTACTTTGCACGTGACCTCCCTTTCCTTTTCGGGAAGGGGGTGTTACAAAGCTCAATGTTTATTACTAGTAGTTAGAAGTGAATACATTATATTTTTGTAATGTCAAAATTTCATACTGATATAGTTTGAAAGTCATGAAGAATTTGTTCGATATTATAGTAATTTTTCTACGAAAAAGTTGTTCTGTTTAAGTTGAGTAGTTAATAAAAAATGTTTTACTATAATATTCTTGATGCTTTATTTTCCATATCAAACTTTAAAGAGAAAATTTTATTATTGGGAATTATGTCCAATAGTGTTGTCCTATATAAATATTACTATTCCTAAATATACTCAACAAAACAAGATTCTTATTTTAAGATGGAAGCATTATCTCTGTACAGCTGAAATTTAAAAAGTATTACCAAGATACAACATAATATGTTGGGAAAAGGGCTAGGGATTCTATTATGTTTCCAATCGCTTAATGTTTATAAGAACAAAGATACTAATTTTTTTTCACCAGATCATTTGTGGATCAGTCTGGTAACCTGCTATGGAAATTGGGCGCAAGAATCTCCAGCCAACATTTGGCATATTGGCTCATGGAATACGTTGAAAATGTGAACACAAATTCTGTAACTAACAGTTAACGGGAATAACAGAAACGACAAAGCTTATAGAAAACTACTTTCCAATTTGCACGATACAGAATGCAAAATTGAGTTCTCACAATTAGTCACAGTCCTAGCCCAAGTTAAGTACACTCAAAAGGTTTCTAGAACTGGGGGCAACATTCATCCTGGACTTAAATTTTAGTCTTTGTTACTACCCAGATTCCAGATGAATGCCCCTCTACTATTTCCCTTCTAGCTGAGGTCTAGAAAAGTCAGACTAAGCATGTAAGACGAAGCAGTGAAATTAGATCAAACCCACTAACTGCACCCTAAGGCCTAATCATGCCCCAAAAGTTACACGAGTCTGACAAACGACAAGTTGATTAAGCATTTAAGCTATGTGTTTTTAGCAGCACAAGCACTAGAAAAAAATATAAGAGAGATAGAGAGGGAACAGTATCCTTAATTGAACATAATTGGCTCAGCAGAAAAAGAGACAGAAGAAAGCAGAAAAATAATAACCTTGCCAAGCTGTGTTAACCCATCCCTAGACTTTGGAATGATTACAACATGAATAGGAGCTTGAGGGTTGATATCCCGAAAAGCCAGGACCTTTTCATCCTCGTATACTATGGTTGAAGGGATCTCTTTAGCAATAATCTTGTCAAATCTAAAAAGAATTAAATAAAAATAAACAAATTAAAATTGAAGTTACTGTCATTTGATTGCAGATAAACTTTAAATAAACGGAGTTATCAGCATTCTCAAAATTCAAAATAAGATGCCAAAACGCATATTCATTTATATAACCGTCTCAGATATTTTGTCAACTAAAGGCATGGAAACTTCAAATAAGATGCCAAATTTTCAAGAACTTGTGAGATGCTACAGTACATATTCTCAAAGGAACAAGATCTCTATCTCCTCCTCTCTCTCTTTCTCACACACACACACACACAGACATGCCCATGGTCATAGTTCTTAGACATACACAATGCATTCTAAGTCTTCCTGTTAACCCCAGGATAAAAGAAATAGTAAAGGGGCTAAGAAGGTGTTGTTTCTCTGAGTCAATCAATTACAAAATCCAGCAAGGAATTCTCTTTAGATCAGTCTCCTGGTGAGTATTTTAATTTAATTTAGCCTTTCAATGTCTCCTAGACTCTAAGATCTGATAAGAACTATTTTATGTTTCCAATCTATACTTGATACTTGCAAAATCACTGCCCACATTAGCAAAGATTTTATAATTGGGAGTCTTGTAATCCAGTTATGCAAGAAGCTTTCAAATGAATTAAACGATATAACAAAGAGATGTATTACATATTCATCAGCCTTGAAGACTGATTACATACATGGTTGGAGCTCCGGTGTCAGCAATGGCAGCAGTTGCTTTGGCAGAAGCTTCTTCATCATTTGTTGCACTGACAGAAGACATTGTTCTGGAAAAACATAAGTATTAGAAGCACATAAGTATGTCATACGCGTAGTTATAGAACAGCATTCAAATTAAAGTTTCTCACAAGTTTTTGTTGATATTAAGTTACCAAGTGAACAAACTACAAAGAAATTAAAAAAAGAGTAAACTTTATAGAGAAATATGTGTAAAATATTCTAGATTAAAAGTTATGCGGAAGCAGGTTATTCCCTTTTTCTTTATTGCAAGAAGTCAGGCTGTTTATCTGTAAGAAGTGTTGAGTGATCTATTTGTTTTGTTGGTATAAAAATGGGTATTAAACAAGACAATCTAATCCTAAACAGAAAGAAATAATTCAATGTTCCCCGTATTAAATTGTGGAATTTTCTACAGTACTCTGCATCCCAAACATTCATGGCACATATTTAATTTTTTCAATATTCCTCTCCCCCTCAGTTGCATTTCACCAGCGATAAAAGAAACTATCATAATAAGGCATAGTTCTGTAACATAAAGGAATCAAAGCCCTTAGGCCTTAACACATGAACTCATTGGGTAAACTAAATACAGTCTAAAATCAAGTAAAATAGAAAGAAAGAAAGAAAAATAAATAAATAATGTAGAATAAACTTTGCTCTCACAGAAGAAATGAAACAACCCAATCACAAGGGATTAGCAATACCAGCGTAAGAATGTGAGAAATTAAAAGGGGCGTTTTAATGTACCTACGAAAATGATGAGGATTATGAAAGAGCGACTGAGTTGGGGGAATAAAGATGCCAGCTTTGGAGGCTCTAATTGTTGCCAAAGCTCGCAATGGTAGCGGACTCCTGTTATTGAGAGACCCAATTAAAAATCAACAAAATGGAGAGAGAATACATAGAGAAAGAGAGACAGATTACCTTAACAGAGAGAAGGGGTTGATGGCAGCCATGGCTGAGTTTCAGTCGCACGACTCTTTGGATATTCTCATTTGCCTCGAGGTCAGCTTTCTAGGAATATAATAGAAATTCATTCATAAATTACTATGTTGCTCATTTATTTAAGTATTAATTATTAGGAATGCGAATTGAATCTGGCCGGTTATAATATTTATTTATGACTTAATTTTTAATTTATAAATTATTTTTAAGAAGTAATAATTTTTTATATTTTAAAAAATAATTTATAAGTTATTTTAAAATAAGTGGATTGGATTAAATATAAAAATTATTTTATCCTAATTTTAATAGTCTTTATATTTTATTTTAATTTATAAATCATTTTAACTAAATATTTTTATATTTTATTTTAATTTATAAATCAAAATAATGTCAAATACTTTGATATATAAGTCACTACTTAAAATTATTTTAAATTTTAACTTCTAATCATTTTAAAATAAGTAACAAGCCCGAATATATTTTATTGGACTGCTTCAAAATTTGGGTTACGCATAAAAAGATTTTTTATATATAATAAAGGAATTATTTTGAAACATAAAATAAGGTCATTATCAATAATTATGGATGAAAGTTCAAAATATTATTAAAAAATATAGAATATTATTAAAATAAAGGTAAAATAAATCATTTTGTGTAAGACCCCAACTTTTTATAAATAAAGATTTAATTTCTCTAATTATTATTTTGAAATAGTAAGGGGTTGATTTGATTAATGTGGTTAGTTATGGGTAAAATGTGCAAATATTTTAAATAAGCAAATGGTTATAAAATACGCATTGTTGTCGGAGAATATTCGTTTGGTCGTGAAATATTCTTACTGTCGGGGAATATTCGTACGACGGCGCAGCCTTGTGTGGGCCAATAACGAAAAGCGATTGGATGAAGAAAACGACAAGTATAAGTTGTTTATAAATAACGGCGTAGTTGTTACCGTTAATACTGTTGGAATACCCGGTGATTAAAACACAGTAATACGCGTTGTTGCACAGTAGCACACGGTATTGCACCAATTATTGATTCTTACGTAAGAACGCACTACTCAATAACTGTTACAGTAGTTACTGTTCAGTATTTTATTTTATTGATTCAATAATTGTTGCCTTGATATTTTATATTACTGCTGTTTCAATAATTGTCACTACACAGTATTTTCCATTATCGAAGCAATAATTCATATTATCTGAATAATATTATTAGAAAACATTATTGGCAATGTCTAGAAAAATTTGTCTAAGGAGATGTTTGGTCACCTAATTGCGCGCCAGTAAGGAGAAATTCTTATTGAAAAGCCCCCTCTTTTCTGGGAACTGCCTGGTTGTTAATATTGTGATTCTGTAATATTATTTGTGAATAATTAATTATTAATTTATATGATGAAGAAAATATTGATTTTATGTGAATATAGATGGAGAAAATTTTTAATGTGACAATTGTTAAAAATTGATATTTTATTTTTTTGATAAAATAATATTTTATTATATTATTATAATAAAATAATGATGATATTTTTATAATGAATGTGGGATATATGAGTATATGAGGAGGAATAGTATTTTTGTTGTATTAAATGATTAACACATGTTTTGTGTGTCGGTGAACCCCATTTCTTGACTGAAATTTGATTATAGCCTGTAAAATCGTCCGTTTATGGATTTCGGTCAATTTTTATTTGAAATTTGGAAAAACTTTCTTCTGCAAAGTTGTAGAGAATTGAATTTCCTATAAAAAGTTGCGAGATTCGAATTTTCTGATAAAATGGTTATTTATTATGAATTATTGAAGTTCCGAAGTTTCAAAATAATTGATTTTTAGAAGTTTTAATTATTTTTATTAAGAAAAACGTTTTTATTATTTTTGGCACATGTGTGGCTGAAGTTTGGACCAGATTTGTGTGCATAGGAAATTTGATTATATATATTATTATTATATTAAATTTTCTGCTTTTGTGTTCTAAGTAATTTCCTATAAATAGGGTGCTTAGGTAAGAATTGAAAATCACACCAAAAACTAAAGATTTCTCTCTCTATAATATCGAGCGTATTTTGTGAGTATTTTAGTACTTTGAGTATTGCTATACGGTGCAAGTTCTTTCAGCACTATATCCAGTATTCCAATCAGAAGTACTATTTTTGCGAGGTAAGGGATGTTATTTTCTTCATATATGATATTATTTCTTCAATATCATTATGTCGAAGTATTGATCTGAACTTTTTATCAAATTTAGAACTTTTTGTGTCGGGGTTACTATTCACGTATACGGTACTATTCACCGAAAAATGAAATTTTCTTCTTTTTGTCCAAGATGTCTATTATGGTTACTATCTTTGATTGTATCCATGTTTTGGTCTTTATTTTTGAATTTTGCTATTATGGAGTATTATTGATCTTGGATAAATTGTTATACGAATCCTTAATATTTGTCCTTCCGTCTCACTAGATTCGTTTTCTTTAAAATATTTTTCATCATCCTCAGTCCTAAATGATAATATTACTGAATATCTTTGGCCTGTAGTGCAAAATTGAATGATTAACTGATGAATATCTTTGGCCTGTAGTGCAAAGATGAACAGGTGTTGAGATGAACATGACCAACTGGTGATACAAATGAATATCTTTGGCCTGTAGTGCAAAGATGAATATTTGATTAAAGATGTATATTGATTGATGTTACAGAGATAAAATATCGATGATGGACTTTTAAATCTTAGAAGATAGTAGAACTCATTATGTACTTAACTCTTCTAATGAATTGTTGTTTCCGCTGCAGTTGTTGATCTAAAACTTGTTGCCTATTGTATTATATCAGATTTTTTCCAGTTGAAGACTAAGAATAATTTGTTGTACATTAACTTTGTCATAATATTCTTTACTGGGCTAGTTGAGCTCACCCTTTTTCTTTTTGTTCCATTTTTCTTCTCAGGAAACGAGAATATAGCGGGAACTAGTCGGGGTGTGGAGTAATGGTTCAAGATAGTTGTTTTAGTAGTCCTCACTATTTTGTAAAATAGTGTATCAATAATTGTGACGAGGACTTATTTGAGTGTGGATACTGTCAAGAAGACAATATTTATATTTAAACTTACAGTTTATGTGTTGTCGTATTTTGCACGATAATTGTATTAATGAAGTTGTAGTTGTTTCTGTACCATGTATTTGGCGACTCAGAATGGGTGATGTATACCTATTTTGGGGGCGTCACAGTTGGTATTAGAGTTTAGGGATATGATCTTTGGCGGACATCGGGGAATAGAAATAGGAGCGGAGAGACAAGTAAATCCTTCGCTAGTGTGTCCTACCTAAGCTTATTTGTTGATCGGTCATAATATGGGGGTATTATGTGATTTGTTAATTTGTTAAATTAACCCTTGTTTTATGGCAGTATTTGAGAATGTCGACTGAGAATGTTAACAGTGGAGTAAATGAGACCATGGAGACACCTTTGCTCACCAACGAGGAGAACGTGCAACAGGATGACAATGTTCCTCCTGTGAACAACACCACTGAGCAGATGATGAACGATGGTATGTTTAGGAACTTTCTAGAATTCATACAAAACCAAACGAGAAAGACTACTGTTCAAAATACAGGTGGAAACACTGGCAACTCATGGATGGTCACCGCTAAGCAGTTCAAAGAGTTAGGACCGCCGGAGTTTTTGGGAAAGCCAGAACCACTTACGGCAGAGACGTGGATAAAGCAGATCACTAAGATATTTGACGTCTTAGGATGCTCAGAGGAGCAAAAGGTTCCTTTCGCCACTTTCATTTTACGAGGAGAGTCAGATTATTGGTGGAAATCCGTAAAGCGTACTCAGCCTACCGCACTGAAGATGTCTTGGGAGAAGTTCCAAGAATTGTTCAACGACAAGTACTTTCCCGAAAGTATTCGTCACATGAAGGAGGTAGAGTTCATCAAGCTGGAGCAAAACAATATGAACGTGTCGCAGTACGAAGCTAAGTTTGCCGAGTTGTCCCGATTTGCATCGCATTTGGTTGATAATGAGGAGAGAATGACACGAATGTTTCTGCGAGGTTTGAAACCCAAAATACGTCAATACCTCATTTCTCACAAACTTTGTTTATATTCAGATGTTGTGAATAGGGCTCAGTTATTGGAGTGCGATAATGAGTCGGCTCAACTGAAGAAGAATGACCAGCAACTCAATGATAATCGTACCGGTGGCGACGGTCATCGGAACAATGATAACCATCGTGGAGGAAATTATCATGCCAGAAATGGTAACCACTTCAGTGGTAATCATGGCCAAAATAATAGAAGAAATAACTCAAGTGGAAATTTCAAGAAGAGAAGATTTAACGATGACGGAAAGATGTCGGCAACAGCACCAGCACTAACAACGAATTTTAGAGGAGGAGAAGACCGTCAGTTAGATACTACAGATGCGGAGAAGAGGGACACATAAGTCCAAATTGTTCACAACCTTCCAAGGTATATTTTAGTTGTGGAAAGGACGGACATATAGCTCGAGATTGTCCTGTAGGGAAACCAAGTCCAGCGGGGATGGTGACTCCAAAGGTTGTCCCGGACAAGTCAAAGTCATTGGTTCTTGGAAGAGCGTTTTTCGTGACTTCTCAAAAGGCGAGTAACCCGAACGAAGTTAGTACGGGTTAGTTAATTATAAATTTTTGTGAAGTTATACCTTATTAGATACCGGTTCTACCCATTCATTTATCTCTCCTGCTTATACTCAACGTTTAAACTTGACTCCGGAGAAAATTAGACTTTGACTTATCTGTTGAAACTCTGTTATGAGAAACTTTCGTTACATCCACTGTTTATAAATCTTGTTTGATCCAAGTTGGCACCATCACATTACCTGTTGACCTTATTTCTCTAAAGATACTTGCTTTTGATGTGATTTTAGGGATTGATTTATTGATTAACTACTCATCGTGCCAAAATTGATTGCTTTCATAAAGTTGTTAGTTTTCATATTCCTAAGCAACCTGTTATTCTAATTCAAGCAACTAAACCACTGAAGTCAATTATTGTCATATCAAGCCATAAAGTCATTCGTTTATTGAAAAATGGATGTCAAGCTTTCTTACCCATGTCATGGACTTTAATACGTTATATTTGAATAATATTTTGTTTCTTGACGTATTTCCTAAAGAATTTCTTGGCTTACTCCCAAAGTGTGATATTAAATTTTGTATCGACTTTGAACCTTGTACAAAACCCATTTCTAAAATCTCATGCCTCCTATTAAACTTCAAGAGTTAAAAATTCAATTGTAGAAGTTTGTACCCGAGCCTCTATCTGGTGACTTCCTTTGTGGAATACACCGAAGCCAGACTCTCTGTAAGGGACGCCATATTTGTGTGGTAGTAAACTGATAGGTGTCATTGTGACGTGCTATCCAAGATTGGGATATGAGTAACAGTTGAGAGCAACCTAAGTAAGTAATCGAAATACGTAGCTTTCTATGCTTAGTTGGTTATTATCGAAGATTTTATGGAAAGATTTTCTCGAATCGCTACTCTATTAACTCAGCTGACTCGAAAAGATACAAAATTCGAATGGAGCGAGGAATGTAGAACTTAACACGCGGCAACGACGTTGGCTCGAGCTATTGAAAGATTACGGTCATACCATTCAATACCATCCTGGAAAAAAAATTAACATGGTAGCTGACGCGTTGAGTAAAAGATCGTATGCGTTTACGAGGGCGATATTGTTAACACAAAGACCCATTTCGTATGACTTACAGAAGATGGAGATAAAGTTAAAGATTCCAAAAACCTGTGTGAAGATAACGAATATACGATTAGAATCGACTTTAATCAATAAAATTAAAGATGCTCAAGCTACATACTTTGAGTTGATGAATATGAAGAAGAAGGTGCAAGAATTCGTTATTTCAAAAGCGATAATCGACGATGTGAGGAAAGCTCAAACCTTTGATTTATTAGTCCATTTTATGGCCTATAGACTCGCTTTACAACTAAGTATGACGCGTGTTCATAACATTTTTCGCATATCGATGTTACGTAAATATGTGGACGACCCGAACCACATTATTGAGTTAGAACCAGACGAGATAGCAGAAGATTTAACGTATGAGGAGGTACCAGTCAAAATCTTGGATAGGAAGGAGCATGTACTACACACGTAAATTTCGAGGATGAAATTTCATAAGGAGGGGAGGTTGTAAGACCCCAACTTTTTATAAATAAAGATTAAATTTCTCTAATTATTATTTTGAAATAGTAAGGGGTTGATTTGATTAATGTGGTTAGTTATGGGTAAAATGCACAAATATTTTAAATAAGCAAATGGTTATAAAATACTCATGTTGTCGGAGAATATTCGTTTGGTCGTGGAATATTCTTACTGTCGGGGAATATTCGTACGACGGCGGAGCCATGTGTGGGCCTATAACAAAAAGCGATTGGATGAAGAAAACGACAAGTATAAGTTGTTTATAAATAACGGCGTAGTTGTTGCCGTTAATACTGTTGGAATACCCAGTGGTTAAAACATAGTAATACGCGTTGTTGCACAGTAGCATACGGTATTGCACCAATTATTGATTTTTACGTAAGAAGGCACTACTCAATAACTGTTACAGTAGTTACTGTTCAGTATTTTATTTTATTGATTCAATAATTGTTGCGTTGATATTTTATATTACTGTTGTTTCAATAATTGTCACTACACAGTATTTTCTATTATTGAAACAATAATTCATATTATCTGAATAATATTATTAAAAAACATTATTGGCAATGTCTAGAAAGTTCTGTCTAAGGAGATGTTTGGTCACCTAATTGCGCGCCAGTAAGGAGAAATTCTTATTGAAAAGCCCCCTCTTTCCTGAGAACTGCCTGGTTGTCAATATTGTGATTCTGAAATATTATTTGTGAATAATTAATAATTAATTTATATGATGAAGAAAATATTAATTTTATGTGGATATAGATGGAGACCATTTTTAATGTGACAATTGTTAAAAATTGATATTTTATTTTTTTTGATAAAATAATATTTTATTATATTATTATAATAGAATAATGATGATATTTTTACAATGAATATGGGATATATGATTATATGAGGAGGAAGAGTATTTTTGTTACATTAAATGATTAGCACATATTTTGTGTGTCGGTGAACCCCATTTCTTGACTGAAATTTGATTATAGCCTGTAAAATCGTCCGTTTATGGATTTCAGTCAATTTTTATTTGGAATTTAGAAAAACTTTCTTCTGCAAAGTTGTAGAGAATTTAATTTCCTATAAAAAGTCGTGAGATTCGAATTTTCTGATAAAAGGGCTATTTATTATGAATTATTGAAGTTCCGAAGTTCCGAAAGAATTGATTTTTGGAAGTTTTAATTATTTTTATTAAGAAAAATGTTTTTATTGTTTTTGGCACATGTGTGGCTGAAGTTTGGACCAAATTTGTGTGCGTAGGAAATTGATTATATATATTATTATTATATTAAATTTTCTGCTTTGGTGTTCTAAGCAATTTCCTAAAAATAGGGTGCTTAAGTTAGAATTGAAAATCACACAAGAAACTAAAGATTTCTCTCTCTTTCTCTCTCTATAATATCGAGCGTATTTTGTGAGTATTTTAGTACTTTGAATATTGCTATACGGTGCAAGTTCTTTCAACACTATATCCAGTATTCCAGTCAGAAGTACTGTTTTTGCGAGGTAAGGGATGTTATTTTATTCGAAAATGATATTATTTTTTCAATATCATTATGCCGAAATATTGGTTTAAACTTTTTATCAATTTTGGAACTTTTTCATGTCGGGGTTACTATTCATGAATTACTATTCACGAGTTACTATTCACGAAGCATTATGATTTTTTTTGTGAAATTTCTATCTTTTAGTGTTGGAGTTATTATTCACGTATACGACACTATTCACGTATACGACACTATTCACGAATACAACACTATTCACAAAAAAAATAAATTTTCTTTTTTGTGTCCAAGATCGTCTGTTATGATTCCTATCTTGGATTGGATCTATGTTTTGGTCTTTATTTTTGAATTTTACTATTATGGAGTATTATTGATCTTTCATAAACTATTATACGAATCCTTAATATTTGTCCTTCCGTCTCACTGGATTCGTTTTCTTTAAAATATTTTTCATCATCCTCAGTCTTAAATGATGATATTACTGAATATCTTTGGCCTGTAGTGCAAAGATAAATGATTAACTGATATTCAGTAATATATTCATCAGAAAATTATTCATCTTTGCACTACAGGCCAAAGATATTCAGTAATATCATCATTTAGGACCGAGGATGATGAAAAATATTTTAAAGGAAACGAATCCAGTTAAACAAAAGAAAAAATATTAAGGATTCGTACTTTACACAATCCAAGTTCAAAAATACTTCATAAATAATCAGAGTGGAGTAAAATTCAAGAATGAAGACCAAAACATAGATCTAATCAAAGATAGGAATCATAAAAGACAATCCTGGACACAAAAAAAGAAAATTTAATTTTTCGGTGAATAGTATCGTATTTGTGAATAGTCCTGTATACGTGAATAGTGTCGTATACGTGAATAGTAACTCCGACACTAAAAGATAGAAATTTCACAAAAAATATCATCATGCTTTGTGAATAGTACTCGTGAATAGTAACCCGTGAATAGTAACTCGTGAATAGTAACTCATGAATAGTAACTCCAACATGAAATGTTCCAAATTTGATAAAAATTCAGACCAATATTTCGGCATAATGATATTGAAGAAATAATATCATTTACGAAGAAAATAACATCCCCTACCTCGCAAAAATAGTACTTCTGACTGGAATACTGGATATAGTGCTGAAAGAAATTGCACCGTATAGCAATACTCAAAGTACTAAAATACTCACAAAAATACGCTCAATATATCGAGAGAGAAAAAGTGAGAAATCTTTAGTTTCTGGTGTTATTTTTAATTCTAACCTAAGCACCCTATTTATAGGAAATTACTTAGAATACCAAAGCAGAAAATTTAATATAATATTAATATAATTACAAAATATTCAAGCCCACCTCTAGATACTTGAATTCAGCCATTAACATGTGCAAGTGAGGGCCACCAAAGTACAAAAAACATTTTTCTAACAAAAATCATTTAAACTCCAAAAATCAATTCATACCCGATATACCGAAACTTCAATAATTCACAATAAATAGCCCTTTGTCAGAAAATTTGAATCTCGCAACTTTTTATAGGAAATTCAATTCTCTACAACTTTGTAGAAGATAGTTTTTCCAAATTCCAAACAGAATTTGACCGAAATCCACAAACGGGCGATTTTACATGCTATAATCAAATTTCAGTCAAGAAATGGGGTCCACCGACACACAAAACATGTATTAATCATTTAATGCAACAAAAATACTCTTCCTCCTCATATACTCATATATCCCATATTCATTGTGTAAGACCCCAACTTATTATTAATGAAATTTAATTTTCTCTATTTATTATTTGGAAATAATAATGGTTGATTTGATTAATGTGGATAGTTATGGGTAAAATACACAAATATTTTAAAATAAGCAAGTGGTTATAAAATATTCATTGTTGTCGGAGAATATTCGTTTGGACGAAGAATATTTGTACTGTCGGGGAATATTCGTACGACGGCGCAGCCATGTGTGGGGCCCATAACGAAAAGCAATTGGATGAAAAAAATGACAAATATAAGTTGTTTAAAAATAACGGCGTAGTTGTTACCGTTAATACTGTTAAAATACTCGGTGGTTAAAATACAGTAGCACACGGTATTGCACCAATTATTGATTCTTACGTAAGAAGACACTACTTAATAATGGTTACAGTAATTACTATTCAGTATTTTATTTTATTGATTTAATAATTGCTGCGTTGATATTTTATATTGCTGTTGTTTCAATAATTGTCATTACACACTATTTTTTATTATCGAAGCAATAATTCATATTATCTGAATAATATTATTAGATAACATTATTGGCAATGTCTAGAAAGTTCTGTCTAAGGAGAGGTTAGGTCACCTAATTGCGCGTCAGTAAGGAGAAATTCTTATTGTAAAGCCTTCTCTTTCCTGGGAACTGCCTGGTTGTCAATATTGTGATTCTGTAATATTATTTGTGAATAATTAATTATTGATTCATATGATGAGGAAAATATTGATTTTATGTGGATATAGATGGAGAAAATTTTTAATGTGACAATTGTTGAAAATTGAAATTTTATCTTTTTCTGATAAAATAATTCATTTAAATATTTTGTTATATTTTAATAATATAATAATAAAGATATTTTTACGATAAATGTGGGATATATGAGTATATGTGGAGGAGGAGTATTTTTGTTATTAAAAATATTTAAAGCATGTTTTATGTGTCGGTGGACCCCATTTCTTGACTGAAATTTGATTATAGTTTGTAAAATCGTCTGTTTGTGGATTTCGGTCAATTTCTATTTGGAATGTGGAAAAACTTCCTTTTGCAAAGTTGTAGATAATGGAATTTCCTATGGAAAGTCGCGCGTTTTAAATTTTTCTGATAAAAGAGCTATTTATTATGAATTATTGAAGTTCTGAAGCTCCGAAATAATTAATTTTTGAAGTTTTAAATATTATTTTACAAAAAAATGTTTTTTGCATGTGTGAGGCATGTGTTCAATTGCTGAAATTTCAGATTCAAAGGTGTGCGTGAAGATTATATATATATATATATATATATATATATATATTAATATTCTAATAAATTTTCTACTTTGGTGTTCTAAGCATTTTCCTACAAATAGGGTGTTTAGGTTAGAATTAAAAATCACACCAGAATCTGAAGTTTTCTTTCTCTATATTATCGAGCGTATTTTTGTGAGTATTTTGAGTATACTTTGAGTATTATTATACGGTGCAAGTTCAAGTTATAGCCTATATCTGGTGTTTCAACTAGAAGTATTGTCTTTCGAGGTAAGAGATATTATTTTTTTTAAAAATGATATTATTTCTTCAATATCATTATGCCGGAATATTGATGAACTTTTTTATCAAATTTGAAACTTTTGGTGTTGGAGTTACTATTCACGTATACGGCACTATTCACGAATACGACACTATTCATCGAAAAATAAAAATTTTCTTTTTCGTCTAAAATATCTATTGTGGATACTAGCTTTGATTGTATCCATGTGTTGATCATTCTTGAATTTTACACCACTATTATTATTTTTGAGGTATTTTTGGACATGGATAAAACAAAGTACGAATCCTTAATCCTTGTCATTTTGTTTCACTGGATTCGTTTCTTTAAAAATATTTTTTATCATTCTCAGTCTTAAATGATGATATTATTGAATATCTTTGGCCTGTAGTGCAAAGATGAATGATTTCTGATGAATATCTTTGGCCCGTAGTGCAAAGATGAACGGGTGTTTAGATGAACATGACCAACTGATGAATATCTTTGGCCTGTAGTGCAAAGATGAATATTTGATTTCAGATATATATTGATTGATGTTACAGAGATAAAAGATAGACGATGAACTTTTAAATTCATACATAGAAGATAGTAGTTTGCATTCTCTACTTAACTCTTCTAATGAATTATTATTTCCGCTGCGAATATCGATTTAAAACTTGTTGTCTATTGTATTCTATTAGATTTTTCCCTGTTGAAGACTAACGATGATTTGTTGTATATTATCTTAGTCATAATATTTTTTACTGGGCTAATTGAGCTCACCCTTTTCCTTTTTGTTCTATTTTTCTTCTTAGGAGACGAGAATGTAGCGAGTACGAGTCGGAGGATGTAATGATGGTTCTAGATAGAGTTGTTTAGTAGTACTCACCATTTTTATAAAATAATGTATCAATAATTATGATGAGAATTTATTTATATGTGGATATTGTCTAGATGGCAATATCTGTACTTAAACTCACAGTTTGTATGTTGTAATAATAAATTTGTAGTTATTTCTGTACCATGTATTGACAACTCAAAATGGGTGATGTATACCAATTTTGGGGGCGTCACACATTGTAAAAATATCACCATTAATATATTATAATAATATAATAAAATATTATTTTATCAGAAAAGATAAAATATCAATTTTCAACAATCGTCATATTTAAAAAATTTCTACATCTATATCCACATAAAATCTATATTTTTCTCAACATATAAATCAATAAATTAATTATACACAAATAATATTATAGAATCACAATAATGACAACCAGGCCGTTCTCAGGAAAGAGGGGGCTTTCCAATAAGAATTTCTCCTTACTGGCACGCAATTAGGTGACCAAATATCTCCTTAGACAGAACTTTCTAGACATTGCCAATAATGTTTTCTAATAATATTATTCAGATAATATGAATTATTGCTTCGATAATGGAAAATACTGTGTAGTGACAATTATTGAAACAACAGTAATATAAAATATCAACGCAATAATTATTGAATCAAAAATAAAATATTGAACAGTAATTACTGTAACAATTATTGAGTGGTGTCTTCTTACGTAAGAATCAATAATTGGTGCAATACCGTGTGCTACTGTGCAATAATGCGTATTACTGTGTTTTAACCACCGGGTATTCCAACAGTATTAACTGTGATGCCCCTAAAACAGGTATACAACACCCATTCTGAGTCGCCAAATACATGGTACATAAAGCAAACTACAACTTCAAACGTTTTGTGAAATACGACAATACATACTGTGAGTTTAAATACAAATATTGTCTTCTAGACAATATCCACACGCAAATAAGTCCTCATTACAATTATTCAAATACTATTTTATAGAAATAGTGAGGACTGCTAAAACATCTTCCTAGAATCATCACTCCATACCCCGACTCGATCCTGCTATATTCTCACCTCCTAAGAAGAAAATGGAACAAAAAGGAAAGGGTGAGCTCAACTAGCCCAGTAAAGAATATTATGACTAAGATAATATACAAAAAAATTATCGTTAGTCTTCAACATGGAATAATCTGATAAAATATAATAGACAACAAGTTTTAGATCAACAAATACAGCGGAAACAACAATCCATTAGAAGAGTCACGTAGAGAAAGAATTCTACTGTCTTCTAAGGTTTAAAAGTCCATCGTCAATATTTTATCCCTGTAACAACAATCAATATACATCTTTAATCATCTTTGCACTACAGGCCAAAGATATTCACTTGTATCACTAGTTGGTCATGTTCATCTCAACACCTGTTCATCTTTGCACTACGGGCCAAAAAAATTCATCAGTTTAATCATTCATCTTTGCACTACAGGCAAAAGATATTAATCAAGTATCACCATTAAGGACCGAGGATGATGAAAAACATTTTTAAGAACGAATCCAGTGAGATAGAAGGACAAATATTAGGGATTCGTACAACAGTTTATCCAAGATCAATAATACTTCATAATAAACGATTTTGAAGCAGAACTCAAAAATAACGATCAAAACATGGATACAATCAAAGATAGTAGCCAAAATAGACATCTTGGACAAAAAGAAAAATTTTCATTTTTTAGTGAATAGTGCCGTATTCGTGAATAGTGTCGTATACGTGAATAGTGCCGTATACGTGAATAGTAACCCCGACACAACAAGTTCCAAATTTGATTAAAATGTTCACCAATACTTCGGTATAATGATATTGAAGAAAAATATCATTTAAGAAGAAAATAATATCCCTTACCTCAAAATGACCGCACTTCTGACTGAATTTCGGTATAGTGCTGACAGAAACTCGCACCGTATAGTAATACTCAAAGTATACTCACAAGAATACGCTCGATAATATAGAGAGAGAAAGAGAGAAAGCTTATGTTTCTGGTGTGATTTTCAATTCTAACTTAGCCCTCTATTTATAGGAAAATGTTAGAACGCCAAATGAGACTAAATTAATAAAATATATTATTATTTATTCAAAATTCCTACACACATGTTTTGAAAACTCTAGCATGACTTCTTTGGTCAAAAACATCAGCCACCCATGTGCCAACAACCACAAAAACGTTTTTCTTATATAAAATAATTAAAACTTCCAAAAATCAATTATTTCGGAACTCCGGAACTTCAATAATTCATGATAAATAGCCCTTTTGTCAGAAAATTCGAATCTCGCAAATTTTACAGGAAATTCAATTCTCTACAACTTTGCAGAATGAAGTTTTTCCAAATTCCAAATAGAAAATATCCGAAATCCATAAACGGGTGATTTTACAGTCTATAATCAATTTTCGGTCAAGAATTTTGTCCACCGACACACAAAACATGTGTTAAACATTTAATGCCACAAAAATACTCTTCCTCCCCATATACTCATATATCCCATATTCATTGTAAAAATATCACCGTTAATATATTATTAAAATAATATATTTAAATGAATCATTTTATCAGAAAAAGATAAAATATTAATTTTCAATAATTGTCATATTAAAAATTTTCTCTATTTATATCCACATAAAATGAATAATTTCTTTAACATAATAATCAATAATTAATTATTCAAAAATAATATTACAGAATCACAGTACTGACAACCAGGCCGTTCCCAGGAAAGAGGGGGCTTTCCAATAAGGATTTCTCCTTACTGACGCGCAATTAGGTGACCAAATCTCTCCTTAGACAGAACTTTCTAGACATTACCAATAATGTTATCTGAAAATATTATTCAAATAATATGAATTATTGATCTGATAAAGGAAAATACTGTGCAGTGACAATTATTGAAACAATAATAATATAAATATCAACGCAACAATTATTGAATCAATAAAATAATGAACAGTAATTACTGTAACAATTATTGAGTAGTGCCTTCTTACGTACGAATCAATAATTTAACAATACTGTGCAATACCGTGTGCTACTGTGCAACCACGCGTATTACTGTATGTTAACCACCAGGTAACCCAACAGTGTTAACGGTAACAATTTACGCCGTTATTTATAAAAACCCAAATTTGTCGTTTTCTTTCATCCAACCGTTTTCCGTTATGGAGCCCACAAATGACTGCGCCGTCATACGAATATTCCCGACAAAAAAAATATTCCACGATCAAACGAATATTCCCCGACAACAATGATTATTTTATAACCACTTGCTTATTTTGCAAAATTTGCACATTTCACCCATAACCAAAGCATTATATCAAATTAACCCTTATTAATTTAGAATAATGAATAAAGAAAAATTTGATTTTATTTATAATAAGTTGGGGTCTTACATTAACGGTAACAACTACGCCGTTATTTGTAAACAACTTATACTTGTTGTTTTCTTCATCCAATAGTTTTCCATTATGGGGCACACACAAGACTGCACCATCGTACGAATATTCCCCGACAGCAAGAATATTTCACGACCAAACAAATATTCTCCGACAACAATGAGTATTTTATAACCACTTGCTTATTTAAAATATTTGCGCATTTTACCCATAACTAACCACATTAATCAAATCAACCCTTTACTATTTCAAAATAATTATTAGAGAAATTAAATCTTTATTTATAAAAAGTTGGGGTCTTACAACCTCTCCTCCTTATGAAATTTCGTCCTCGAAATTAACGTGCGTAGGAAATGTTCCTTCCTATCCAAGATATTGACTGGTACCTCCTTGTACATTAAATCTTCTGCTATCTCGTCTGGTTCTAACTCAATAATGTGGTTCGGGTCGTCCACATATTTACGTAACATCGATACGCGAAAAATGTTATGAACACTCGTCATACTTGGCTCTAAGACGAGTCTATAGGTCATAGTTCCTATTTAATCGAGGATCTCAAATGGACTAATAAATCAAAGGTTGAGATTTCTTCTCTTCATCAACTCTTACTTCTAGAATAACACCTTCTTGCACCTTCTTCTTTATATTCATCAGCTCCGGTGTGTAGCTTGAGCGGTTTTAACTTTATCGATTAAAGTCAATTCTAATCTTATATTCGTTATCTTCACGCAGATTCTTGGAATTTTTAACTCTATCTCCATCTTCTGTAAGTCGTACGAAATGGGTATTTGTGTTAACAATATCGCACTCGTAAACGCATACGATCTTCTACTCAACACGTCAGCTACCACGTTCATTTTTTTTCCAGGATGGTATTGAATGGTATAGCCGTAATCTTTCAACAGCTCTAGCCAACGTCGTTGCCGCATGTTGAGTTCTACATTCCTCGCTCCATTCGAATTTTGTATCTTTTCGAGTCAGCTGAGTTAATAGAGTAGCGATTCGAGAAAATCTTTCCACAAAATCTTTGATAATAACCAACTAAGCATAGAAAGCTACGTATTTCGATTACTGACTTAGGTTGCTCTCAACTGTGACTCATATCCAATCTTGGATAGCACGTCACAATGGTGCCTATCAGTTTACTACCACACAAATATGACATCCCCTACAGAGAGTCTGGCTTCGGTGTATTCCACAAAGGAAGTCATCAGATAGAGGCTCGGTTATCAACTTCTATAGTTGGGTTTTTAACTCCTGAAGTTCAATAGGAGCCATTCGATATGAGATTTTAGAAATAGATTTTGTACCTGGTTCAAAGTCGAGACAAAATTCAATATCACACTTTGGGAGTAAGCCAAGAAATTCTTCAGAAAATACATCAGCAAATTTACTAACAATAGAAATATCATTAAAATATGACGTATTTTTGTTCAAGTTCATAACATGGTCTAAGAAAACTTAACATCTGTTTTTCAATAAACGAATGACTTTATGGATTGATATTAAAGTGTTTGACTTCAATGGTTTGGTTGCTTGAATTCGAATAACAGGTTGCTTACGAATATGAAAACTAACAACCTTACGAAAGTAATCAATTTTGGCATGATGAGTAGTTAATTAATCAATCCCCAAAATCACATCAAAAATAAGTATCTTTAAAGAAATAAGGTCAACAGGTAATGTGATGGTGCCAACTTGGATCAAACAAGATTTATAAACAGCGGATGTAACGAAAGTTTCTCCTAACGGAGTTTCAACAAATAAGTCAAAGTCAAATTTTCTCCATAGTCAAGTTTAAACGTTGAGTATAAGCAGGAGAGATAAATTAATGGGTAGAACCGATATCTAATAAGGTATAACTTCGCAAAAATTTATAATTAACTAACCCGTGCTAACTTTGTTCGGGTTACTCACTTTTTGAGAAGTCACGAAAAACGTTCTTCCAAGAACTGATGACTTTGACTTATCCGGGACAGCCTTTGGAGTCACTATCCCCGCTGGACTTGGTTTCGCTACAGGGCAATCTCGAGTTATATGACCGTCCTTTCCACAACTAAAACATACCTTAGAAGGCTGTGAACAGTTTGGACTTATGTGTCCCTCTTCTCCGCATCTGTAGCATCTAACCGGCGGTCTTTCTCCTACCCTAGAATTCGTTGCTGATGTTGGTGCTGATGTCTTCCCGTCATTGTTGAATTTTCTCTTTTTGAAATTTCCACTTGACTCACATTTCCTATTATTTTGACCATGATTACCACCGAAGTTGTTACCATTTCTGACATGATAATTTCCTCCGCAATGGTTATCATTGTTCCGATGACCGTTGCCACTGGTACGATTATCATCGAGTTGTTGGTCATTATTCTTCAGTTGAGCCGACTCATTATCGCGCTCCAATAACTGAGCCTTATTCACAACATCTGAATATAAACAAAGTTTGTGAGAAATGAGGTATTGACGTATTTTGGGTTTCAAACCTCACAGAAACATTCGCGTCATTCTCTCCTCATTATCAACCAAATGGGATGCAAATCGGGACAACTCGGCAAACTTAGCTCCGTACTGCGACACGTTCATATTATTTTGCTCCAGCTTAATGAACTCTACCTCCTTCATGTGACGAATACTTTCGGGAAAGTAATTGTCGATGAACAATTCTTGGAACTTCTCCCAAGACATCTTCAGTGTGATAGGCTGAGTACGTTTTACGAATTCCTAACAATAATCTGCCGCTCCACGCAACATGAAAGTGGCAAAAGGAACCTTTTGCTCCTCTGAGCATTCAAGACATCAAATATATTAGTGTTCTACTTTATCCACGTCTCTGCCGTAAGTGGTTTTGGCTTTCCCAAAAACTCCAGCGGTCCTAACTTCTTGAACTGCTTAGTGGTGACCATCCGTGAGTTGCCAGTGTTTCCACCTGCATTTTGAACAGTTGTCTTTCTCGTTTGGTTTTGCATGAATTCTAGAAAGTTCCTAAATATACCATCATTAGTCATCTTCTCAGTGGTGTTGTTCACAAGAGGAACATTGCAAGCCTGTTGCACGTTCTCCTCGGTCTCATTTAATCCACTGTTAACATTCTCATTCAACATTCTTAAATACTGCCATAAAACAAGAGTTAATTAAACAAATTAACAAATCACATAATACCCCTATATTATGACCGATCAACAAATAAGCTTAGGTAGGACACAATAGCGAAGGATTTACTCGTCTCTCCCCTCCTAGTTTTATTCCCCCATCTCTGCCAGAGATCATATCCCTAACCTCACTATGACACCCCCAAAATAGTTATACATCACCCATTATGAGTCGCCAAATACATGGTACAGAAACAACTACAACTTCATTAATACAATTGTCGTGCAAAATACGACAACACATAAACTGTGAGTTTAAATACAAATATTATCTTCTAGACAATATCCACACTCAAATAAGTCCTCATTATAATTATTGATACACAATTTTATAAAATAGTGAGGACTACTAAAATAACTGTCTTGAACCATTACTCCACACCCCGACTAGTTCCCGCTATATTCTCGTCTCCTGAGAAGAAAAATGGAACAAAAAGGAAAAGGGTGAGCTCAACTAGCCCAGTAAAGAATATTATGACTTAGATAATGTACAACAAATTATCCTTAGTCTTCAACAGGAAAAAATCTGATAGAATACAATAGACAACAAGTTTTAGATCAACAACTGAAACGGAAACAACAATTCATTAGAAGAGTTAAGTAGAGAATAAAATCTACTATCATCTATGAATTTAAAAGTTCATCATCGATATTTTATCCCTGTAACATCAATAAATATACATCATAAATCAAATAGTCATCTTTGCACTACAGGCCAAAGATATTTATCTGTTGGTCATGTTCATCTCAACACCTGTTCATCTTTGCACTACGGGCCAAAGATTTTCATCAGTTGGTCATGTTCATCTAAACACCTATTTATCTTTGCACAACGGGCCAAAGATTTTCATCAGAAAATCATTCATTTTTGCACTACAGGCCAAAGATATTCAGTAATATCATCATTTAGGACTGAGGATGATGAAAAATATTTTAAAGGAAACGAATCCAGTGAAACAAAAGAAAAAATATTAAGGATTCGTACTTTACACAATCCAAGTTCAAAAATACTTCATGAATAATCAGAGTGGAGTAAAATTCAAGAATGAAGACCAAAACCTAGATCCAATTAAAGATAGGAATCATAACAGACAATCTTGGACACAAAAAAAAGAAAATTTAATTTTTCTGTGAATAGTGTCGTATTCGTGAATAGTGTCGTATACGTGAATAGTAACTCCAACACTAAAAGATAGAAATTTCATAAAAAATTTCAGCATGCTTTATGAATAGTACTCGTGAATAGTAACTCGTGAATAGTAACTTATGAATAATAACTCATGAATAATAACTCGTGAATAGTAACCCCGACATGAAAAGTTCCAAATTTGAAAAAAAATCAGACCAATATTCTGGCATAATAATATTGAAGAAATAATATCATTTACGAAGAAAATAACATCCCTTACCTCGCAAAAATAGTACTTCTTACTGGAATACTGGATATAGTGCTGAAAGAACTTGCACCGTATAGCAATACTCAAAGTACTAAAATACTAACAAAAATATGCTCAATATATCGAGAAAGAAATCTTTAGTTTCTGGTGTAATTTTCAATTCTAACCTAAGCACACTATTTATAGAAAATTGCTTAGAACACCAAAGCAGAAAATTTAATATAATATTAATATAATTATAAAATATTCAAGCCCACCTCTAGATACTTGAGTTCAGCCATTAAACATGTGCAAGTGAGGGTCACCAAAGTACAAAAAACGTTTTTCTAATAAAAATTATTTAAACTCCAAAAATCAATTCACACCCGATATACCGAAACTTCAATAAATCACAATAAATAGCTCTTTTGTCAGAAAATTTGAATCTTGCGATTTTTATAGGAAATTCAATTCTCTACAACTTTACAGAAGAAAGTTTTTCCAAATTTCAAACAAAAATTGACCGAAATTCATAAACGGACGATTTTACAGGCTATAATCAAATTTCAGTCAAGAAATGGGGTCCACCGACACACAAAACATGTGTTAATCATTTAATGCAACAAAAATACTCTTACTCCTCATATACTCATATATCCCACATTCATTGTAAAAATATCACCATTAATATATTATAATAATATAATAAAATATTATTTTATCAGAAAAGATAAAATATCAATTTTCAACAATTGTCACATTTAAAAATTTTCTCTATCTATATACACATAAAATCTATATTTTCCTCATCATATAAATCAATAAATTAATTATTCACAAATAATAATAGAGAATCACAATAATGACAATCAGGCCGTTCCCAGGAAAGAGGGGGCTTTCCAATAAGAATTTTTCATTACTGGCGCGCAATTAGGTGACCAAACCTCTCCTTAGACAGAACTTTCTAGACATTGCCAATAATGTTTTCTAATAATATTATTCAGATAATATGAATTATTGCTTCGATAATGGAAAATACTGTGTAGTGATAATTATTGAAACAACAATAATATAAAATATCAACGCAACAATTATTGAATAAAAAATAAAATATTGAACAGTAATTATTGTAACAATTATTGAGTGGTGCCTTCTTACGTTAGAATCAATAATTGATTCAATACCGTGTGCTACTGTGCAACAATGTATATTACTGTGTTTTAACCATCGGGTATTCCAACAGTATTAACGGTAACAACTACGCTGTTATTTGTAAACAACTTATACTTGTCGTTTTCTTCATCCAATCTCTTTCCGTTTTGGGGCCCACACAAGGCTGCGTCGTCGTACGAATATTCCCCGACAGCAAGAATATTTCACGACCAAACGAATATTCTCCGACAACAATGAGTATTTTATAACCACTTGCTTATTTAAAATATTTGAGCATTTTACCCATAACTAACCACATTAATCAAATCAACCCCTTACTATTTCAAAATAATAATTAGAGAAATTAAATCATTATTTATAAAAAATTAGGGTCTTACACTCACACATTTGGATCTATGAAATATCCATGTTAGCATTTTTTTAAAAGTCATGTCAGCTTTTTAAATGAGGTGGCAGAGGTTGAGGACCAAAGTAATACTCTCCATAGTAGGCACGGGTTTTGTGAAAACAAATTATTTATGGACTAAAATAAAACCAAATCATGAGTACAGGGACCAACTGTGACGCCCCCAAAATAGGTAAACATCACCCATTCTGAGTCGCCAAATACATGGTACAGAAACAACTACAACTTCATTAATACAATTGTCGTGCAAAATACGACAACACATAAACTGTAAGTTTAAATACAAATATTGTCTTCTAGACAATATCCACACTCAAATAAGTCCTTATTATAATTATTGATACACTATTTTACCAAATAGTGAGGACTACTAAAACAACTGTCTTGAACCATTATTCCACACCCCGACTAGTTCCCGCTATATTCTCGTTTCCTGAGAAGAAAAATGGAACAAAAAGGAAAAGGGTGAGCTGAACTAGCCCAGTAAAGAATATTATGGCTAAGATAATGTACAACAAATAATCCTTAGTCTTCAATAGGGAAAAATCTGATAGAATACAATAGACAACAAGTTTTAGATCAACAACTGCAACGGAAACAACAATTCATTAGAAGAGTTAAGTAGAGAATGAAATCTACTATCATCTATGAATTTAAAAGTCCATGATCGATATTTTATCCCTGTAACATCAATCAATATACATCATAAATCAAATATTCATCTTTGCACTACAGGCCAAAAATATTCACCAGTTGGTCATGTTCATCTAAACACGTGTTCATCTTTGCACTACGGGCCAAAGATATTCATCAGTTGGTCATGTTCATCTAAACACATTTTCATCTTTGTACTACGGGCCAAAAATATTCATTATAAAATCATTCATCTTTGCACTACAGGCCAAAGATATTCAGTTATATCATCATTTAGGACTGAGGATGATGAAAAATATTTTAAAGAAAACGAATCTAGTGAAACAAAAAAATAAATATTAAGGATTCGTACTTTATACAATCCAAGTTCAAAAATAATTCATAAATAATCAGAGTGGAGTAAAATTCAAGAATGAAGACCAAAACATAGATCCAATCCAAGATAGGAATCATAACAGACGATCTTGGACACATAAAAGAAAATTTAATTTTTCTACGAATAGTGTCATATTCGTGAATAGTGTCGTATACGTGAATAGTGCCATATACGTGAATAGCAACTCCGACACTAAAAGATAGAAATTTCACAAAAAAAAATCATCATGCTTCGTGAATAGTACTCGTGAATAGTAACTCATGAATAGTAACTCATGAATAGTAACCCCGACAGGAAAAAGTTTCAAATTTGATAAAAAGTTTCAACCAATATTTTGGCATAATAATATTGAAGAAATAATATCATTTTTGAATAAAATAACATCCCTTACCTCGTAAAAACAGTACTTCTGACTGGAATACTGGATATAGTGCTGAAAGAACTTGCAGTGTATAACAATACTCAAAGTACCAAAATACTCACAAAATACGCTCGATATTATAGAGAGAGAAAGAGAGAAATCTTTTATTTCTGGTGTGATTTTTAATTCTAACCTAAGCACCCTATTTATAGAAAATTGCTTAGAACACCAAAGAAGAAAATTTAATATAATAATAATATATATAATCAAATTTCTTACGCATACAAATCTGGTCCAAACTTCAGCCACACATGTTCCAAAAACAATAAAAACGTTTTTCTTAATAAAAATAATTAAAACTTCCAAAAATCAATTATTTCGGAACTTCGGAACTTCAATAATTCATAATAAATAGCTCTTTTATCAGAAAATTCGAATCTCGTGACTTTTTATAGGAAATTCAATTTTCTACAACTTTGCAGAAGAAAGTTTTTCCAAATTTCAAAGAGAAATTGACCGAAATCCATAAAAGAACGATTTTACAAGCTATAATCAAATTTCAGTCAAGAAATGGGGTCCACCGACACACATAACATGTGTTAATCATTTAATGCAACAAAAATACTCTTCCTCCTCATATACTCATATATCCCACATTCATTATAAAAATATCATCATTATTCTATTATAATAATATAATAAAATATTATTTTATCAAAAAAAATAAAATATCAATTTTTAACAATTGTCACATTAAAAATTTTCTACATCTATATCCACATAAAATCAATATTTTTCTCATAATATAAATTAATAATTAATTATTCACAAATAATATTACAGAATCACAATATTGACAAATAGGCAGTTCCCAGGAAAGAAGGGGTTTTTCAATAGGAATTTCTCCTTACTGGCGCGCAATTAGGTGACCAAACTTCTCCTTAGACAGAATTTTCTAGACATTGCCAATAATATTTTCTAATAATATTATTCAGATAATATGAATTATTGCTTCGATAATTAAAAATACTGTGTTGTGATAATTATTGAAACAATAGTAATATAAAATATCAACGCAGCAATTATTGAATCAATAAAATAAAATACTGAACAGTAACTACTGTAACAGTTATTGAGTAGTGCCTTCTTACGTAAGAATCAATAGTTGGTGCAATACCGTGTGCTACTGTGCAACAACGCGTATTACTGTGTTTTAACCACCGGGTATTCCAACAGTATTAACGGTAACAACTACGCCGCTATTTATAAACAACTTATACTTGTCGTTTTCTTCATCCAATCACTTTTCGTTATGGGCCCACACAAGGCTGCGCCTTCGTACAAATATTCCCGACAGTAAGAATATTCCACGACCAAACGAATATTCTTCGACAACAATGAGTATTTTATAACCACTTGCTTATTTAAAATATTTACGCATTTTACCCATAACTAACCACATTAATCAAATCAACCCCATACTATTTCAAAATAATAATTAGAGAAATTAAAACTTTATTTATAAAAGTTGGGGTCTTATAACCTCCCCTCCTTATGAAATTTCGTCCTCGAAATTGACGTGCGTAAGACATGCTCCTTCCTATCCAAGATTTTGACTAGTACCTCCTCGTACGTTAAATCTTCTGCTATCTCGTCTGGTTCTAACACAATAATGTGGTTCGAGTCGTCCACATATTTACGTAACATCGATACACGAAAAATGTTATGAACACGCGTCATACTTAGTTGTAAAGCGAGTCTATAAGCCATAGTTCCTATTCAATCGAGGATTTCAAATGGACTAATAAATCAAATGTTTGAGCTTTTCTCACATCGCCAATTCTTGCTTGTGGAATATCGACTTCTTGCATCTTCTTCTTCATATTCATCAACTCCAAGTCTATAGCTTGAGCATCTTTAAATTTATCGATTAAAGTCGATTCTAATCGTATATTCGTTATCTTCACGCAGGTTCTTGGAATCTTTAACTCTATCTCCATCTTCTGTAAGTCATACGAAATGGGTCTTTGCGTTAACAATATCGCACTCGTAAACTCATACGATCTTTTACTCAACGCGTCAGCTACCATGTTCGTTTTTTTTTCAGGATGGTATTGAATGGTATGGCCGTAATCTTTCAACAGCTCAAGCCAACGTCATTGTCGCATATTATGTTTTACATTCCTCGCTCCATTCGAATTTTGTATCTTTTCGAGTCAGTTGAGTTAATAGAGTAGCGATTCGAGAAAATCTTTCCACAAAATCTTCGATAATAACCAACTAAGAATAGAAAGCTACGTATTTCGATTACTGACTTAGGTTGCTCTCAACTGTGACTTATATCCCAATCTTGGATAGCACGTCACAGTGACACCTATCAGTTTACTACCACACAAATATGGCGTCCCCTACAGAGAGTCTGGCTTCGGTGTATTCCACAAAGGAAGTCACCAGATAGAGGCTCGGGTACAAACTTCTACAGTTAAATTTTTAACTCCTGAAGTTCAATAGGAGCCATGAGATTTTAGAAATGGGTTTTGTACCGGGTTCAAAGTCGATACAAAATTTAATATCACACTTTGAGAGTAAACCAAGAAATTCTTTAGGAAATACGTCAAGAAGCAAAATATTATTCAAATATAACGTATTAAAGTCCATGACATGGGTAAAAAAGCTTGACATCCGTTTTTCAATAAACGAATGGCTTTATGGCTTGATATGACAATAATTGACTTCAGTGGTTTGGTTGCTTGAATTCGAATAACAGTTTGCTTAGGAATATGAAAACTAACAACTTTACGAAAGCAATCAATTTTGGCATGATGAGTAGTTAATCAATCAATCAATCCCTAAAATCACATCAAAAACATGTATCTTTAAAGAAATAAGGCAACAGGTAATGTGATGGTGCCAACTTGGATCAAACAAGATTTATAAACAGTGGATGTAACGAAAGTTTCTCATAACGGAGTTTCAACAGATAAGTCAAAGTCTAATTTTCTCCGGAGTCAAGTTTAAACGTTGAGTATAAGCAGGAGAGATAAATGAATGGGTAGAACCGGTATCTAATAAGGTATAACTTCGCAAAAATTTTATAATTAACTAACCAGTGCTAACTTCGTTCGGATTACTCGCTTTTTGAGAAGTCACGAAAAACGTTCTTCCAAGAACCGATGACTCTGACTTGTCCGGGACAGCCTTTGGAGTCACCATCCCGCTGGACTTGGTTTCGCTACAGGACAATCTCTAGCTATATGACAGTCATTTCCACAACTAAAACATACCTTGGAAGGTTGTGAACAGTTTAGACTTATGTGTCCCTCTTCTCTGCATCTGTAGCATCTAACTGGCGGTCTTTCTCCGCCTCTAAAATTTGTTGCTAGTACTGGTGCTGCTGCCGACATATTCCCGTCATCGTTAAATCTTCTCTTCTTGAAATTTCCACTTGAGTTATTTCTTCTATTACCTTGGCCATGATTACCACTAAAGTGGTTACCATTTCTGGCATGATAATTTCCTCCACGATGGTTATCATTGTTCTGATGACCGTCGCCACCGGTACGATTATCATTGAGTTATTGGTCATTATTCTTCAGTTGAGCCGACTCATTATCGCGCTCCAATAACTGAGCCCTATTCACAATATCTGAATATAAACAAAGTTTGTGAGAAATGAGGTATTGACGTATTTTGGGTTTCAAACCTCGCAGAAACATTCACGTCATTCTCTCCTTATTATCAACCAAATACGATGCAAATCGGGACAACTAGGTAAACTTAGCTTCGTACTGCGACACGTTCATATTATTTTACTCCAGCTTGAAGAACTCTACCTCCTTCATGTGACGAATACTTTCAGGAAAGTACTTATAGTTGAACAATTCTCGGAACTTCTCCCAAGACATCTTCAGTGCGGTAGGCTGAGTACGCTTTACGGATTTCCACCAATAATTTGTCTCTCCTCGTAACATGAAATTGGCGAAAGGAACCTTTTGCTCCTCTGAGCATCCAAAGACATCAAATATCTTAGTGATTTGCTTTATCCACGTCTCTGCCGTAAGTGGTTCTGGCTTTCCCAAAAACTCCGGCGGTCCTAACTCCTTGAACTGCTTAGCGGTGACCATCCGTGAGTTGTCAGTGTTTCCACCTGCATTTTGAACAATAGTCTTTCTCATTTGGTTTTGTATGAATTCTAGAAAGTTCTTAAACATATCATCGTTCATCATCTGCTCAGTGGTGTTGTTCACAGGAGGAACATTGCCAACATGTTGCACGTTCTCCTCGTTGGTGAGCAAAGGTGTCTCCATGGACTCATTTACTCCACTGTTAACATTTTCAGTCGACATTCTCAAATACTGCCATAAAACAAGGGTTAATTTAACAAATTAACAAATCACATAATACCCCTATATTATGATCGATCAACAAAAAAGCTTAGGTAGGACACACTAGCGAAGGATTTACTCGTCTCTCCCCTCCTAGTTCTATTCCCCGATGTCCGCCAAAGATCATATCCCTAACCTCACTATGACACCCCCAAAATAGTTATACATCACCCATTCTGAGTCGCCAAATACATGGTACAGAAACAACTACAACTTCATTAATACAATTGTCGTGCAAAATACGACAACACATAAACTGTGAGTTTAAATATAAATATTGTCTTCTAGACAATATCCACACTCAAATAAGTCCTCATTAAAATTATTGATACACAATTTTACAAAATAGTGAGGACTACTAAAATAACTGTCTTGAACCATTACTCCACACCCCGACTAGTTCCCGCTATATTCTCGTTTCCTGAGAAGAAAAATGGAACAAAAAGGAAAAGGGTGAGCTCAACTAGCCCAGTAAAGAATATTATGACTAAGATAATGTACAACAAATTATCCTTAGTCTTCAACTGGGAAAAATCTGATAGAATACAATAGACAACAAGTTTTAAATCAACAACTGCAGCGGAAACAACAATTCATTAGAAGAGTTAAGTAGAGAATGAAATCTACTATCATCTATGAATTTAAAAGTCCATCATCGATATTTTATCCCTGTAACATCAATCAATATACATCATAAATCAAATATTCATCTTTGCACTACAGGCCAAAGATATTCACCAGTTGGTCATGTTCATCTAAATACCTATTCATCTTTGCACTACGGGCCAAATATATTCATCAGTTGGTCATGTCGTCAACCTCTGCCATCTCATTTAAAAAGCTGACATGGCATTTAAAAAAAATTATAACATGAATATTTCATAGCTCCAAATGTGTGAGGTTGTGGGTAGAATTTCAATTTCTCATTCCTTTCTTCTTAAAAGATCTATTAAAAATGCTCAATTACATCCGACCACTGCTTTTTGACCCAACCTGAACCGTTTGGTTTTATGTCCGGTCCGATTTGATCAGGTTGAATCAGTTTGGTCAAAACCTAATCTGAACTGGTTGACCACGGTCTGGTTCAACCGGAAAAACCGATTAAGTTGACTCAAATGATTTTTTATTATTTTTTGTACCAACTTTTTTTAATATTAAAACTAACCACTTTTAATAATATTGTAACTCAACTTTATTGTTTTTTAGTTCATAAAAATCGAGATTTTTTAAAATTTATTAATTACTAATAATATATATTTTTATATATTTATGATGTCGCCGGTTCAATAACTATTCAACCACTGTTTGAACCAATAACGACGCATCCATCCGATAACTTTTTCGATTTGATGATCAGTCAACATTTTAAATTATTGCATGTGGCTATGGAAATTAAAACCACAATAGTTACGTACTTGTAAAAAGCACTGAAACTACGTTTAGTTGTAGTCGAACATAAAACTGAAGGGCGTTCTTGTTGTAATTTCAATCAAACTTTTCTTTTTCTCCAAAACAAATTTGAATAGCAGTAAATCAATCCACATAACAGGCACATGACACGAAAATTGGTTATTTATATATATATATATATATATATATATATATATATATATATATATATATATATATATAGGGAGTGATCCATAACACGTATTTGTTACAGATCTTTATAGGACATACACCATCTCTACCATCCATTTTAAACCGTTGTTCGTTACGAATAATAGCGGACGATTAAAAAAACACATAATCCGCTATTAATAGTAGCGAACGCAAATCAAAAAATTTTCATCCGTTTGTTTGGATTTATTAACTAGGGTTTAGAACTTATTAACCACTTTATTAACCCCTAATTAATAAACCCTACACCATAGTTCAGGGATTAATAAACCCTAAAATAAGAAAGCATACAAAAAATCATCGATCCAAACCGATGCAACCAAACCTGTGTTGAAATTGAGGCTCTCTGATTTGCAGTTCTAATGTTGTGTGGATTTCTACTATAAAAAATTCCGAGTCGAACTCTATTTATTTGGTGAAAATGATGCAAAATTTCATTGAAGAGACTAATAAGATGTAATTTTATTTTATTTTATTTTTGTTTCGTTTTTATCGTTTGCTAGCATTAGGATATAGGGCATGGGCATCTTAGCCCTTTTGACTTTTGAGAAGAAGGGAGTGTATAATGATACCAATATTCATTTCCTCACAAGTTTTGGACATACAAATTTACATGTCATTGTTTTTATTTTTTCTAAAATAATGCCAGTTTTTTAAATGAGGTGGCAGAGGTTGAGCACCTAAGTAATACTATATACTTTCCAAAATAAAATTAAACACCAAGTAGAGGGATTAAATGAGTTGATTGCCTTAAAATAAACATTAAGTCTAGGGGAACATTTTTTAGTGATAATTTTTTTTTGGTTTTTTTTAGTACCTCCCAAAAAATATATAGTATTTATTTCAACTGAATTTTTTATAAAAAACAGTGTTTTAGGTGTAATTTGGATACATACAAGAAACATGATTGTACAGACTGTATAGACCATGTTTCTTGTATGTATCTAAATTATACCTAAAACACTATTTTTTTCAAAAATTTCAGTTGGAATAAATACTATACATTTTTTGAGAGGTACTACAAAAAAAAAACCAAAAAAAAAATATTGTTACAATGTCACCACTTCAAGTACTCTAAAATAAATACTATGAAAGTATCTATTTATTTCGTCAGCATAAATATTATTCTGACATTGACATTATTAACTGTACAAAATACCAAAGAGGTTCTTTCACATAAACATAAGCCATCTTTGGAAATCAAATAAGCTGTTTCTTAATTAATCTATTTATCCTTTTGAGTTTTGTGCAAATAATCACGACCACAGAAGTTTGAGGGAGAAGAAAAGGTTGTAAGTTGCTAGTATTATACATCCTTTCGGTTTTACATTTTGCAATAATATTTAGATACCGACTGACTATGTAGAAAGAGAAAGCAAATAACTACTCCAAGAAAATAGAAACCCAACAAAAATGGCGAATTTTATTGTCCAATTCCCAAACAATTTCAGGAGCTTCTCCGTTTCAGCTTCCTCTAACGGTATATATACTCTCTCTCTCTATATACATATATATATGCACAGACACTCAATACACAGAGAGAATTTGATTTGATAATCGGTTCGTTTATGTTCTATTCTGCAAAACCAATTTATATACATGCGTATGCATATCATAGAAGCACCCACAAGTCCATATTATATACATACTTTACCATGATTCTTATAAGCTCAATTCAGAATATTTAAGTTTTGGGTTTGTACAAGGTCAATTGAGCAAAACAAATATGGTTTCAGGGGCTTCTCCAAGTGTGCCTCAAACGGGAGGACCGGTAATTCTAGAACTTCCCCTGGATAAAATAAGAAGACCCCTCCTGCGTACAAGATCTAATGATCAAGAAAAGGTGAAGGATCTCATGGACAGCATCAGTCAAATTGGTCTTCAAGTGCCCGTAAGAACACCTCGAAATCTACTTCATTATGCTTCACTTGCGTTGTGTTGAATCTAGTGTTGCTGATTTGCTGCACTGCAACTGATTTACAAGTTCTATATAAATGTCGGGTAGTGTAGTTATTAGTTGGAATTGAGAAAGCAAATCTGAGATTAGCTCTCCATTGAACTACTCAATAGATAAAACGGTAGCTTCCATTAGGTGGATTTGATTAGGCTGATGGATATTCCCCTATGAGCATCCACAACAACCTATGGAGCAATTTTTATTTATTTATGGGAAATGCTTTATGCTTGGGATATATATATATATATATCAGATCTACCAAATTATTGGGAGATGATGATATAGACTACCCTTCCTTATATTCAAAATGGTGCACAATTTGCAACTAAGGAAGATGTCTAGCTTGTGATTCGGTGCTAATTGATCCTACTTTTGTGATATAAGTGTGCCATTATTTGATAATTGAGGGATAAACTTGTTTGGGGATTGGGATGGTACCCTCCAAAGTTCCAAGATACGCAATAACTCCGACATACATAACTGTTGTAGAAGATATATGGGTCGTCCAAAGTTTTGTGTGTTAACATACCGATTTTACCCCATGAATCTTCTCAATTTCTTAATATATATAATATGGTGTATATGTCCACCCCTCCAAAGTTCATTTCCCTATGTTGTTTATTTCCACAGAAGAAAACAAATATTTTCATTTTTATGCAGCCTCATGTGGGAGTAAGTTTGTATAATACTTCCTAAAAATTCTTAAAGCTGCTCTCAGTTCCAATCAATGCATGTTTGGACTTGGAAAAGGATGAAGCACTCATCTTCCTTTCTCTTTCTTTTCTTCTGCTTCTTATTAGTTATACATGACATATTCACTTGAAGGCATTCAAATAAGATGGGTCTGAATTTGTTTTTGCATTCCATTCATTGTTATTAAAGCCGAAATTTTATATCCGTTTGCTATGTCGTCTCTTGGATAGTACCCTTGTTTCTACTCAAGACTGTCAGCAACCGAAAAGTTATTAATGATATTGATTAAAAAAAAACTAGTAAATAAAATCAACCCTGTACGTTAGTTATTAATTATTAGTGGTAAAATAAGTTTATGGTGTTGTCTAGAGAGGTTTCTTATGCTCTGCAATTTTATTAAGGTGTCTTTGTAGTCAACAAACAGCCTAGTTAAGGTGACTCTTTTCTTTCATGTTCTTAATGAACATTATTCAATAGAATATAGGTCCATGACAGTAGTAATTCTCATTCAATTTTCTTTATATCCTATGCAGATTGACGTGCTCGAGGTTGATGGAGTTTACTATGGTGTGTCTGTTTTTTCCCGACGCTTCAAATAGTGTTTCTTCTGCACCTATTTCTTTTGTTCATTCAAAAATAACCAGCCAGCCAGCCAGCTAGCTAAGATGAAAGAAAAGAGCACTTAACCTCCAAAAGAGGTGCCAAGCAATAGGATTGAGAAGCATGAAAACTTGAAAAAAACCACTTCTAAATAAACTGTTGAATGACACTTCTTCTTCTCCTACCCGATCCTAATTTTTAATATTTTAAAATAAAAAATAAAAAATATATATATCTTTTAATATTTATTTTCTTCCCTCGAAAACAGGTTTCTCTGGGTGTCACCGGTTTGAGGCCCACCAGCGCCTAGGACTTGCTACAATCCGCTGCAAAGTTCGACGCGGAACAAAAGAAACTTTGAGGTCCCTTTTCATTTGCACTTCTTTTTCTTCTTAGTTATTTATAGCTAATGCATAATCACATACAAACTGACATTATGTGTTATCCTGTTTCAAAAGCATATATTTTATTTCTGTTTTTCTACATATTTCAGGCATCACCTCCGTTGAATCAAAGAAAGGTGTTCTCAGAGAATTGGAGCTAAATGGTGACTTTGGTTGAATGATCAACCATCTCAAGGGTCAAGGGAAGGGCGATATTAATACACACCTAAATCCTATTTGTACTAGTATGTTATACAAATTTGTGATATCATGCAAGTAGATAGTAAAAACTCCTATGGCAAAATGTATATAAAAAAATTATTCCGGTGGAAATTCTCTCTCTGAGCCTCGAGGAGGAAATGACCCAATTGTTGTCCATATATCAACATTTTTAGTTCAACATTCTTACTTGGAGCTCATTGAATAATCTGAAAATCTAAGTCAGCAAAATAGTCATTAAATTCGGTCACAATGCCATTTTTTAAGTTAAAAGTTCAGGTACAACGCATCTCTTAAACAATTCAAAGGTGCTTTACAAAATTCCACATCAAGAGGTCCAACTCTACACTTGGTTCCGAGCCTTGAACCTTTCCTTCCTTCACCTGATTCAACATTTTTCTGGCAGCTGCTTTTCAATCTGCAGAGACCCCACCCAAACTTGAAGCATTCAGTATATGAATGAAACTGATAAAAAGAAATGTTCTTATACATTGTTAGCTAGTTTGTATATCATGAAAATCGTATCACAAGTTGACTACATCCATTATCTTTTCGCTAAGCTAGACAATGGATTAGGATAAGTATATTAAGAATCTTGAATAAGACAATCAACTAATCCTCACAGTTTGAAGAACATTTCCTCTCCCATCTCTGTTCAGAACAAAAAGTAATAAGAGTGGCATGCTCAAATCGTACATAGACATGCATACATGTATAAATAAATACATACTATATTGTACAAGGAATATTATTCTGTACTCTCAGCTCCTTGAGAAACACGAGCATATAGCTATTTATCTTCCTGTAAAGGTCCTTCAAATGCTAAATAAGTGACTCGAGAGGAACTTACGAATATATCTTTTTGAATGCTAAATAACAATTGGAACTGAAGAATAATTATGCTCCTAAAAACTTCTCAAGGAAGCAATATATTATGCTACAAGGTACAGCGAAGAAGTCACAAAAGGTCGTGCAACAAGTATACGCAAAACATCTCCAGTCTCTGGACTCCAGTCTCAGTTTGATAAAATAGAGGAGATCCCCTTTCGTCCTAACTGATGGGACTCCGAGGTGAGCTGGATACCCGGACCCCTTTCACAACAACACTCTCAAAGAGAAAGCATAGGAAACAAATACACAAATGTGAATGAAGTAAAGCACAGGGAGAGTTGGGGGTTGTTAAGTAAGACATTAAATAGAAAGATAAGTTTTTTACTATGTCTCCTATTCTTTTCAGTTTTTATTATTTAACCTATTCATTTAATTTTTTAATTTGATAAGAGATGAATGAGCAGCCTAAACATCCAAACTATTTTCAAACATCCTCAAACTCACATATCGAAGTATAATAAACAACTCAACCCTAAGCCATTTTGATGGAAATCATTATAGGAGCGATGGCTCAATGAATATCACAAGAAGAATCATACATATGGTAGGCAAACGCACAAGTATGCTCCTAAGATAGATTGCAATAATAATTTTGGAAATGTTTCTTAAAGTGATTTGAGTATTGGTCATAATTTATCAAGATTACTTGCTATTTATTTTCTTATTCAGCCTTTCAGCCTTTCAGCCTTTCTTTATATGTGTTGCCTATATATTAAATAATTAGATTCTGAAGTAGGATTACGATAACATATTTCCCTCCTAGCATTCTTTATTCCTCTCTTCTTTGTCCACAATTCTATATTTTCTCTCTCTTTGGCCTTCTCTACTGGTAACAACAACAATGTAGCCACTGATTAAGTGGAGTAACAAATAGTTTGTCAATGTAAAATGATGGGTTTCTAGAGAAAAGCTCTATAAGCATGGTAACGATTCTGGTATAAAACTGCAAAAGATGATAAAATGATCAAAATCATGGCAGAAATTTGTTGAAGCAAAAGGCAGTGAAGTACATGGCAGAGAATTTGAATAATAGGTATTTGTGTTTTAGGAAGTACACACTGAGGACTCCACACCAAACCACCTCTTCTTTCCATCCTAATCTAAGTTACTTTATTGACAATGTAGCTTAGGGCCTTAGATTTCTACCAAAATAATCTAAGTTACTTTATTGACAATGTAGCTTAGGGCCTTAGATTTCTACCAAAATGAAGTACCTTGATGCCAGATGAATTGTAAGTCGGATCTTTTATGGAATGCTCCTTGGGAGGAGCTTTTAGGATACTTTATCGGAGTGACAGTATGCCTACCGGTTTCAACCCCTCTGCCCATTCTTTCTTAATAAACCAATCCTATCACTTATCCAAGCAAAAAAAAATCCATGGAAACCTTTTGTTTGCTTTAGATCAAAAATAAAACATTCTTGTGCTAATGATATTTTCAATCGAATGAAGGGTTACTTTTATCATTTTCAGCAAAGTACTGCTGTTAAAGTCCTACTCAGTTATTATTTATGAAAAATTCCACATTAACCAAATACTGATCATACTTGTAGTGTTTTAAGAATCTTCAATATGTCAATAGTCATTTATGTTTCACAATTTTTTATTCTTAGAATTAGTAGTCATAACAAAAGTAGGGGAACTAAACTAACCAATAAAATATTAACAAAGCTATTTTTTCAATGGAATTAAGTTTTAAGGAGCTAAGAAACTTTTTTGAATGTTGTTCAATCTTCTTTTTCTTTTGGTAGATAATATCCAATTAAACAAACCAGAAATACACCAAAAGTAAAATATAAGGGTTAAATAATCATCTCAACAGGTCAACAAAAAAGCACAAAAATACAATCTACTGTATAATAACCAAAAAAAACTACTCTCCCAGTTCCTGTTAATCTCAGCCATCTTAATTACAATATCAAATTCAATCTCTGTTAATAAGTAGTGAGGCTCTGAGCACTCAGCACCTTCACTTAGCATACAAACATCTAAAGATCAAATACGGGGTAGTAAACAGCTTCTGACAAGCTAAAGCAGGAAAAACCCTGCTCTATCAGTATAGGTAGGACTTCTATCCAACTTCTAATACTGGTAGACAGCCCATTGAGGGTATGAAATTCAATCCAAAACATCCAGATTCCAGAATAAGCACACTGAAGGTCAAGATGAATATGAGATTCTGGTATATTTTTGCATAGTAAATAGACATCAGTTGTTAGTTATTACTGCACAAATCAGCTAGTGCAAACTTGCATCCATGAAGCAAAGAGATACCCTGCACAGGTAATTGTTTGAATTCAAAAAAATCCCAGACATCCTCAAACTCACATATCAAAGTATAAACAATCCTAGCCATTTTGATGGAAATTGCTGTAGGAGCAATGCATATCACAAGAACAGTCTCACACCTATTGTAGGCAAATGCACAAGCATATGCTCCTTGGATAGATTGCAATGGTAATTTTGGAAATGTTTTTTGTTGGAGATTATTTTAACAAGATTACTTGCTATTTATTTTCTTCTTCAGCCTTGCAGCCTTTCTTTATATATGCTGTGCTTATATATTGAATAATTAAATTCTGATGTAGGAAAAAAGGTATCCCGATAACATATTTCCTATTTTTCTAGCTCTAGCATTCTTTGTTCATCTCTTCTTTGTCCACGCAATAGTTTTTCAACGTACAATGACGTCATGGGTTTATGTAGAAAAGCACTATAAGCACGGTAATCATCCTGGTAGCGAACTGTAAATGATGATAAGATGATCAAAATCACGGCACAAATTTGTTGAAGCAAAAGGCAGTGAAGCACGTAGCAGAGAATTTGGATAATAGGTATTGGTGTTTTAGGAAATAAAAATAGAGGAGTCCATACCAATCCACCTCTTATTTTCGTCCTGATCTAAGTTACTATATTGACAATATAGCTTAGAGCCTTAGATTTCTACCAAATTGATGTACCTTGATGCCAGATGAATTGTAAGTCGGATCTTTTATCGAATGCTCCTTGGGAGGAACTTTTAGGATACTTTATCGGAGTCACAGTATGCCTACCGGTTTCACCCCCTTTGCACATTCTTAATAAACTAATCCTATCACTTATCCGAGCAAAAAAAAACCATGGAAACTGTTCCTTTGCTTTAGATTAAAAAATAAATCGTGCGAAGACCTTAGCCATGCTACTGTGCTGGAACTTAAGTTTATAATAACAAAGGCAACAGCTTATTATAATACCACATCAATAGTCCATTTACTCAAAATAGAAGTCAAATAAACTATTGCATTCTACTGAGATACTTTAAGATCTCCAATGTGCTACTAATGAAATCTGGTACTGAGAAAAGTCTAAATTTTAAACTAGTTGCTAAAATATAATCGTTCAAATTTGCAATTCCAACAGCAGAGTAAACAAATGAAATTCCTAATGTTGCCTCCTCAATATATCCATCACTAACAATTAATTTGCTATTAAGGGGGGAAACAGTATAATATAATTAATTTGCTAATAGGGGAAAAACATGAAAATATAAGAATGAAGAAACCCTAACCTCTGAGAAATCAAAATCAACGATTACGTTCAGCAGGTAAAGGTCGATTAAACCCACCGCGACGATTCATATACTGTCTAGGCATCCTCTTCGTCACCGCTCTCACTCCACTAACATCATTACCAGCCACAGGCTTCCCCTTGGTCGAATCAAACCCTACCGGAATCCCCATCATCTTCATCATCTCCACCTCATCCGGATCCATCTCCACGTCATCATTCACTCCACCCGCTTTCTGTTGCTTCTGCTCCTTCACGATGCCGTCAACGAAGTCCGACACCACCGCGGCGGCATCCCGCCGCCTGTCCTTCTCGCTGCTCTCGCCGCGCTTGTGGCGCTTCCGCGCAGGGTCAGGCGAGGGAGTGCGGTGGCGGTTGTGGTGGCGACGGGAGCGGTCGAGGGAGCGAGAACGGGACCGGTGACGGTCCGGCGAGCGAGTACGGGAACGAGTGTGGCGCGATTTAGTGCGGTCTGGTGTATGAGAACGTTTGGTGCGGTCGCGGTCTCGTTCGTCTCGGTCTCGTTTTCGCCTGTCTTTGTCTCGGTCTCTGTCTTTGTCTTTGTCCCTGTCTCGTTCCCGGTCGCGGATTCTGTCGCGGTCGCTCATCTTTCTCTCTCTCCACTGTGGGAGGAGAGTGCAGCTCAGCTCAACTACTTGACCTTGACCGTGAATGAAGAAGAAGAAGAAAAGAGGGCACGGGCTAATTTGACTAGAACAAAACTCAATTCAAATCTGTTTCCACTTCTCTGAGAGTGGACGAGGTTTCAAGGTAAATATAGAGCACGGCTTTGGCTTTGGCTTTTTTAAAGTTACATCTATAATATAAAACAGAGCGGAGAGAGAAAATAGACAAATGTCACATCAAATTTACGTCAACTGCTCTCTCTCTCATTCCAGTTTATTCAAATTTCAAACCCTCTATCTATTCTACCACACACAGAGCTCTCTCTCATTCCCCCTACATACAAATATGTGTTCTCATTATGTTTCAGATTTACAATTGTTTAATTTTGACTCACATATTTCGATAATTTTTAAATTTCAAATATTTTCAGGTATATATTGAAGGATACATGGTGTAAACTGTAAAGTAAAGGGTCTGCATGTATGTATTCATTGTGTTTCGTCTTTTGTAAAGTTAGCTAATTATACATGGTTATGATGATTTTGGGTATGGAATGATGGTTTTTATGGTGGTTTGGATATGTATGGATGATTGTAGTTTTGTAAACATGTTTAGATTTTTTTGGATATCTATTTTTAAAGGAAACTCTGCTGAAATTTCTTGAAATTAGTAGCGACTAGCTTGATATTTTGGTGGTTGGATGTGTTGATGATTGAGTATGTATTAATTTCTTCATATATGTATTTTTTTGTGTTCCGTATTTTGTAAATTTAACTAATTATGCATGGTTATGATTATTTGGGTATGGAATGATGATTTTTTTGGTGGTTTGGATATGTGTGGATGATTGTAAGTTTTATAGACATGTTTATATTTGTCTGGATATCTATTTTTAAAGGAAATTCTGTCGAATTTTTTGAAATTAGTAGCGACTAACTTGATGTTTTGGTGGTTAGATATGTGTTGATGATTGTGTATTCCGTATTTTGTAAAGTTAACTAATTATACATGGTTATGATGATTTTGGGTATGAAATGATAATTTTTTTTGTGGTTTGGATATGTAATGATGATTGTAAGTTTTGTAGACAGGTTTAGAATTTTCTGGATATCTATTTTTAAAAGAAATTTTGCCGAAATTTCTTGAAATTAGTACCGACTAGCTCGATGTTTTGGTTGTTGGATATGTATTGATGATTGAGTATGTATTAATTATTGTGGTGATATGTGTCTTTAGATAATGTAATATTTTTCAAATTTTAATTTAAAACAGAGCGGAGAGAGAAAATAGACAAATGTCACATCAAATTTACGTCAACTGCTCTCTCTCTCATTCCAGTTTATTCAAATTTCAAATTTTTAAAGGAAACTCTGCTGAAATTTCTTGAAATTAGTAGCGACTAGCTTGATATTTTGGTGGTTGGATGTGTTGATGATTGAGTATGTATTAATTTCTTCATATATGTATTTTTTTGTGTTCCGTATTTTATAAATTTAACTAATTATGCATGGTTATGATTATTTTGGGTATGGAATGATGATTTTTTTTGGTGGTTTGGATATGTGTGGATGATTGTAAGTTTTATAGACATGTTTATATTTGTCTGGATATCTATTTTTAAAGGAAATTCTGTCGAATTTTTTGAAATTAGTAGCGACTAACTTGATGTTTTGGTGGTTAGATATGTGTTGATGATTGTGTATTCCGTATTTTGTAAAGTTAACTAATTATACATGGTTATGATGATTTTGGGTATGAAATGATAATTTTTTTTTGTGGTTTGGATATGTAATGATGATTGTAAGTTTTGTAGACAGGTTTAGAATTTTCTGGATATTTATTTTTAAAAGAAATTTTGCCGAAATTTCTTGAAATTAGTACCGACTAGCTCGATGTTTTGGTTGTTGGATATGTATTGATGATTGAGTATGTATTAATTATTGTGGTGATATGTGTCTTTAGATAATGTAATATTTTTCAAATTTTAATTTAATTTTTCGTTACACCGTGCCTTCAAGCACGTGTTATAGCTAGTATATACATATTTGGCTTCCGATACTGGACGGTTGGATTTATTTTAAATTTTAGACATGATTTATTAAAGTGAACTAGAAATTTAAAATTAATTGTATTTTATTAGATAGATATGCTCTCCATAATTTTACATTTTCACCAAGATTGTCTTACTAAGTTTTAAAATATAAAATAATATATATTACGAATATTATTTTGAATTTTTGATTGTCGGTAGATAAACATTAATAAGGGTCCTATAATTTTTTAATAATAATTATAATTTTACATAAATTTATTATAATAATTAACGAGACTCTAAAATATATGGAAAATAAATACGAGAATTTTAATTTTTATTCAATTTTTTTTTTGTTATTGAGTTTCTTAATAAACAAGAAAAAAGATAAGAAATTGATGGAAATTTTGGACACTTTTACCAAAAAATTTTATTCAAAATGGACGGATTTTAACTAAAATTATATCAAATAAATAAATCTTTTGTAATGTCTATTGTATCATTTACATTATTAATATTACAAAACCAATATAAAAGATAAAATATTATTTTGAATACAAGGCTTAATTTATTTATTTTCATTTATAAACTAATCTTTTTTTATGAGATTTAAGTTTTTTATTATTTTTTATTTTTTGTAAAAACATAGATAGTGTTATGGAATCTTGCAAAAGAAAAAATTGTTTCAAACTTGGTTAAAAAACAGGTTTGTTTCAAATCAGTCATTGCCAAGTGTTTTCAAAGTAGGTTGTGTTTGATAAAATTGAGTAATACATCTTAATAAATTAGATTCTGAATGAAATAATATTTGAATCTAAAAAACTATATGATAACTAAAAAGTGTAAAACATCTTAATGACAACTATTTTATCGTTGATCAGGCGGGAGATATCTAAAGAGGTTGCCTTGCCGAGGAAAATTAAAGATAAAGGGATGAAGAAAACATCTGTTTTTAATCGGACCAGAAAATAAGTTGTAAAAATTCTACGTGGACATGAGTGTATTTAAATTTTACCTATTTGTATTTTTACTCATTATTGAGGATCAAAATACAAATAAGTGAAATTTAAATATATTTATGTCCAACTTTTATGTCCGCACAGAAGAGTTCGAAAATAAGATGGTCTAGCAAGTTGAGCAGCCTTTCAAAACAACGTGATATTATCAAGTCTTTCGATCCCATCTGTTTGTTTACACCCTTAATCAATGTGGCAGCTTTCCATTATACACTGGATGGATGGTAAATGCATGCATGCACTTCATGAAATTCGAAAAAACGTCACTATAAAACTTCAACTCTCGTCAGTGTTCTTACCCAATCAAAATTCAAACACAATCGGTTCTCTATCCAAAAATCTTAAAGTCAGTAATCGAAGAATACCCGGAGCGCTTTGTACTCAAGGTATATATATAGAGTAATGCTACAGACATAAATTATTTTATTAAACATTTTATAAACTGTTAATATGGCTTACTTCACTTCAACATATTGATCAACAAATTGTTTCAATATAGTTTTTTGGCCCCACGCATATGCTGAGATAGAGTATGCCACATCAACAGTTTGTAAAATGTTTATAGAATATTTGTGTCTCTAACATTATTCATATATATATATATATATACTTTACCTTTCAAAAGTAAGTGGCATCATTTTTTTTTCTGTTTTGTTATATTTACACATACTTTCTTGAATCCTTGATCTCATAAAAATTATGAGGCAAGTCATACCGCTTGATCATATGGTAAGTGCATCATACACTTGATGGAATCTGCAAACGTGCTTTACACGGCTGGATTGCGAGACTTTAAATTTGTAATCAAGGTATATATACCTTATTTAATTACTTTAATTTAATATACTTTACTTGCTTCATCTCGTCACTATAAAAATTTAACTCAACTCATTGTTCTAATTCTCCAATCAAACACGATCAGTTTTCTCTCCAAAAATCTTAATTAATTAAGCCACCCCTCGACGAATTTAATACCTGGAGCGCTTGCTTTGTACTCGAGCCTCGAGGTATATATATATTTACTTAAATTTAATTAATACTATAGTTGCTTCATCTATTCTTAATTAAGGTTCGTACATATATAATCTGTTTAATTCTGGAGCCACCTACCTAGGTTAAGGATTTTATGCTTAATCTCGGTTTTAATGTGGTTTTGTGAGTACTTATTAATTAAGATTATCCTTGGACATGTACGTATATTTTTGTAACTTTTGTTGGCATGCATGCATTCAGAATGGCTGGAAGTTCAATTCATGTTGTGAGGGAGTTTGATTCTTGGAATGGATCAGTTCGAACTCTAGTTTTGGTTGGACGCACAGGAAATGGCAAAAGTGCAACAGGCAATAGTATTTTGCAAAACAAGGCATTTGTTTCCAAGGCTAGTTCAGCCGGCGTTACAACTACTTGTGAGATGCGTACTACTGCATTAAAAGATGGCCAGATTCTTAATGTTATTGATACACCTGGTTCGTACGTGTGCGTGTGTATATATTGTAGTCCGTTTCTGGTACATACCTTTTTATTTTACATACACTGCTCACCACCTTTTGCGACGGTTTGGTCCGTCGCAAAAGAACAAATAAACGGTTTATGTGTTATGGCGACGGTTCAATACGTCGCTAAAAGCTAAGACTACAATTCTCTGATATACGCGACGGACCGAACCGACGCCCAGTCTGTCGCTAAAAGTTGTGAGCAAGGTATGTTAAATAAAGGGATATACACTTGATCATCTACGTATGTTGTGTGTATATATATATAGTTTTCTTTCTTCATAATACTTCAGTATTGTTGTTGTTGATTAGAGTCTAGGATGGCACGACCGACCGAGCATTATTGAAATGTTTAATAGTTTATGACGATCGGTTAGGGTGAGGTTGACACCAACTTCACCGTTTTTTAACGCATGGGTTACAGAAAAATGTTGCATTGAAAAAATTTATAGATTTTTATTGCATGGATTAATGTAACATTTTCTATAACCCATGTAATAAAAAATTATATGGACTTAAATACTAACTTCGCCCTACGTTTACTTTTGTGAGCAAATCATTGAAAAAGTGAATCTTTGAAGAGGAATAAAAAACTATGCAAGTGCCCTGGAATTATATTATCGATTGCTTACACTATATATATTTT